>JANAVB010031819.1:4466826-4694452 GCA_029216955.1 Iris pallida | reverse complement strand
CGTGGAAATCTTTACTGACCACAAGAGCTTGAAGTATGTGTTCACGCAGAAAGAGCTGAACATGTGGCAAAGGCGATGGTTGGAGTTGATGAAGGACTTCGACATCGATTTACAGTATCACCCCGGAAAGGCAAATGTGGTGGCGGATGCGCTGAGCAGGCATCCGATGGGATGGTATCTGATGATAGATCGGCATTTATGGGAAGATCTGGAAGCTCAGTATCGAGATAGTTCGGCCAGGATCAGTGGTACAGATGATGGCGCTTGATATTCAGTCAGGTTTTATGGAGCAGATCAGGGAGGCACAGTCTACGATGAGGGCCTTCGCAGACTCGGATCCAGGCTTTAGCTGGATTGCTGGATTATTTTACCGTAGCAGAGGATGGATCCTTGATGCATGGCAGCCGATTATGCCTGCCGAAGGAAGAGCTGGTAGAGACAGTCTTGCAGGAGGCACACCGATCGAGATATTCTATTCACCCTGGTGCCAACAAGATGTATCGTGACTTGCGGGAACATCTTTGGTGGCACGGGATGAAGAGAGATGTATCACGTTTTATTTCGAGATGCCTAGTTTGCCAGCAGGTCAAGGCGGAGCGCCAGAGGCCAGCTGGTCTGTTACAGCCGTTATCCATTCCCGAGTGGAAGTGGGAACACATTATGATGGACTTCGTCTCAGGGCTTCCTCGTTCCCAAGGAGGGAAGGATGCCATTTGGGTCATCGTGGAGGCTGCGAAGTGTGCGCACTTTATACCCTTCAAGGTGGGGCTTTCTACCGAGAAGTTGGCAGAGCTATACATGCAGCAGATAGTTCGCTTGCACGGAGTACCCGTGAGTATCGTGTCGGACAGAGATCGCAGATTCACGTCCCACTACTGGAGGAGCTTGCAGGAGGAGTTGGGCAGTCGGCTCAAGTTCAGTACGACGTACCACCCGCAGACAGATGGACAGTCCGAGAGGACGATACAGACACTGGAGGATATGCTGAGGACTTGCGTGCTGGACTTTGGCGGATCATGGGAGAGCCATCTGCACTTGGTAGAGTTTTCATACAACAACAGCTACCAAGCCAGTATCGGTATGTCTCCTTTCGCGGCACTTTATGGACGACGATGTCGTACACCGCTCTTTTGGGATGATGTTGGGGATAGAGTTATGCTTGGGCCAGAATGATCACAGATGCAGCAGAGAAGGTCAGGATGATTAGGGACAGGCTCAGAGTAGCTCAGAGCAGGAAACACTGGGCCGATGCTAGTCACAGACCGATGAGTTCACTGACGGAGATATGGTTTTGAGGATATCACCCACTAGAGGGACGATCCGGTTCAGACGAGGAGGAAGTTGAGCCCCAAATACATCGGGCCGTTCGAGATACTTGGCAGGATCGGAGAGGTAGCTTACAGGGTTGCACTTCCACCCAACCTAGCAGGAGTTCACGAAGTCTTTCACGTATCCCAGCTGAGAAGATATGTTCCGGACCCCAGCCATGTGCTAGATCATTCAGAGTTGAGATCGGACCGAGCCTTACAGTTTCTGAGCAGCCAGTGGAGATATTAGACATGAGGGAGAAGAGGCTGAGGAACAAGGTTATACCCTTAGTACGAGTAGCTTGGAGCCGTCACTCTCCAGGTGAATCTACTTGGGAGAGGGAGTCGGACATGAGGGAAAGATACTCTTACTTGTTCGATCCAACCGCTGCGAGAGAACCACCCGTTTCCGCTTGATACCTTAGAGGTTAGTTTCGATCGTAGCCTTAGTCATTTGTTGCATTGTTTGCTATGTTAGAAAATTGTAGGGTCTTCAATCCTTGTGAATTTTGAGGACAAAATTTTTTAAGGAGGGAAGACTTGTCAGCCCCTATTTTTCAAATTTAATTTAATTAGTGTTAATTAGTTACTAATGACCTATTTAGCTTTAAAATAATTTATTATAATTTTTAGAAATTTTTTTAGAATTTTAAATTGTTTTTAAATAATTTTTAAATTAAAATATATCACTTTGTAATTATTTGAAATATTTTAATATCACTTTGTAATAAACTGTTTTGTTTTAATATAATTTTGTAATTTAATAAATTGTTTTAGTTATAGTTTGCAAATGTGATTTGCAAACTGGTAGATTTTGACTAGGCTGCAAACCCCAAAAGATTGGGGGACCCGACTGCAAAAACTCTTCTCACCCACCCCCCGACGACCCGGCCAGCTGCCCCCGTATTTTCCGGCCGACTCTGAACCCTAGCCGACCTAAAACCCCTATAACCCCCCCCCCCCGTCCTAAACCCTAACCCTAGCTTACCGTCGACAACCCCACAGACCCTTCTTCCCCGACCAGAGACCAAACCCTAACCCTAACTCCGGCGAACCACAGCCCCACCTCCCCATCAACGATCACCCCCATCCACCACCACCATTCGACGCACCACGACGAGAGTCGGGCGCCACCCGAGCGCCACCACCACGACGCCTCTAGCCGCCGTCAGCTCACTCGAAACCCCCCGTCCCGAAGTCGGACACACAGGTAACAGACCCCAAACTGTGTCGTGCGTGTCTCGTGCACCCATATATGACTCGCCGTGTCCTAACGAACATATTGGTAAGTCTGGACACGAAGAATTCGAACCGTGCGTGTCGTGCTTAGCACGGACACGAGACTCGTGTGTCCTTAACTGTCAGGACACAGAGTTGTTTTATCGGGTTTAAAACCCATTCACTTAAAACCCAAATATTATTAACCAGAACCCTACCCCTAACACAAAGCTCGGGCTGACCCTCTGGCCAGCCCGACCGCACCCAAGAACTTGACCCTCTGGGCTGAGTTCGATCCCCCCTGCTGTTCTATTTTATTTTTCTTTTCTTTTTTTTTTTCTTTTGTTTTATTATTTATATAAATTTATGTATATATGTATTTTTTATGTATATATATATATATATATATATATATAATATATATATATAATATATATATATATATATATATATATATATATATTATATACTGTATTATATGTATATATATACTGTATTTGTATATATATATTTTATATTTAGTACTTTATTATATTATATGTGTGTATATATATATATATATTTTTTTTTATATGTGTGTGTATAATATAATATATATATATATATATATATATAATATATATGTATTTATGATTTATGTATTATATGTATATATGTATATATGTTCATGTGTATATATATTATCATATATATACTATTATATATATGTATACAATATTTGTATATATATATATATATATTATATATATATATATATAATATATATATATATATATATATATTTATAGTTAAGTATTTCTTATATAAATATATGTATATTTAATTATGTATATATATATATATATATATACCATTATATATATAAATATCTATATATTTATTTGTATATATATAAATTGTAGTTATATATTTATATATGTATTTCAAATTCTACTTTGTACAAAATATTATTGTGCATAAATTTTCAAGTCATTTTTATTGTTTAAATTATGACTTGTATATTTTTACCACTTTAAAAAAATATTATTATTATTTAAAATCCTGTATTTTATTACTGTAACTATTTGATGTCCAAGCCTAGCATGGATTTTTGGGCTCCAATGTATTTTCACACATTCAAGACCTGTACAAGTCATATTGGACTTGATTCATGGCCTTGGATCCTGTATTTGAACTCTGGTTCAAATTATGTACATGGACAAAATACGCTGATAATTAATTATTTAATTTTAGATTGTGTACCATGCTGTTTTGAATTTCTAAAAATACTTTACTTGCTGTTAAAATTCTGGAAAAATAATATTTATATACTATGTTAATTTAGCTAATTTAGCATAATTTTTATAGTATTTAATTTATAGTTTTGCCACTGTTTTGACATATGAAACCAGAACTCACTTTCTGTGTACTTATGAAAACTGATTTTTGTAAAATACATGTGCTGGTTAATAAATTCCAGAAAAATTATAATAAATTTCTATAATTAACAAGAATCATTTTGGTACTTTATTTTATGTAAAATTGAGCTTTTTGTCTATCTCAAAAATTGTTGGAACACAATGCACAGTTGATTTATTTATTGAATAATTACGACTTGCAACTTTTTGTGTTATTTTGAGTTATAGCCGTATTGAACCTCACCCCGCACTAGTGTAAAGGCCCTAGAAAGTTAATTATAGTATTGTGTCACCCCACATTGGTCTCCTATGCTAAAGTCACCATTTGGCTAGGTGTCCAATCAGAAAGTCGTGTTGCACCACTAAATGTCTTAGTGTTTAACTTAGTATAAAAACTAAGTTATGTATTTATTTCTACAGTGACGAGTTACCAGACATCTATAGCATTTTATCGCTGTTTTGCTTTGCAAGAGACAAGTACTTTCTACAAACTTTACATACTGTTACAATAATGAACTGTAAATTCAACCATGTTAAATGCTGATCCTTGGGACAGCAAGTTGAATCTTCACATGTACTTTCAGTCACTACCATGCTTAGACCAGTCTTTATATCTCTTATATGATTAGAATATGGGTTATGAGAAAACTGTTAGTAGTGTACGTGATCATGCCCCCCTTCTCCGTACGTATATACCGAACAAGTTTCATTTTATATGAATACTACGCCGTAGGCTTTATCTCAAAGCGGATTTGTACGTATGTACATCTGTCACGACCCGCACCGGTTTTCGGTCGCGAGCTCGTGAGCAAGCCAGCTACGTATCGAGCGGACTCCAGCCCGACTCGAGTACGTATAAGCTGTCAAGGTCATGGGTATCATGTCTAATCTGAACTATATCTCAATCCACTAGAATCAAATAAACAAGAATGAACAATTATGGGTTATGGTCTGCAGCCCATTAACATATTGTCCGATTAGACTCTAAGAATAATATGAGTCTATAAAGCTAAGCTGATAAGCAGAATATATCATGAAAGCACGAGAAGATAATAAATCAATATCACTAACAAAATACCTGAATCATGCAGATGATGTCAACTACCACATGCTCAGCTAACTAACTCCGTGCAATCAGCTACCTGAAGAGATCATCAGGTCCTCAGAGGACTAGCAAGATACATAAAACATGCCTACTAATATGACAGTAAATAACAGGTGTGGAGAATAAGAACACTGCAAGAAGAACATCTAAGGACGACGAGTCGTGAGGAAATGTAATACTAGACTTGGCTACCAATCAATCGATTAACCTCTATAGCTTGTAGTACAATGCAAGATACTCCCAATCTATAGTAGATTTTGACTGTAATACAATACAAGATAATCCCAGTCAAGATTAGCCAATTCTAGTATCGATCTCCTCTCCTAAGGATACAAAGTCAAGTAGACTCCTATAAATCGTAGTACAATGCAAGATACTCCTAATTTATAGTGTCGCAAGTCAAGTCAATCAATCAATCAATATATGCTATAGGTCGTAGTACAATGTAAGATACTCCCAATCTATGGCATGTCTCAAGTCAAGTCAATCAAGATAAAGAATCAGCTATATATCGTAGTACAATGTAAGATACTCCCAAGCTAGTATGTCTCTACTGTAGTACAATGCAAGATACTCCCAGCCGAGAATGGTCAAGGACAGATATAGAAACTGACAACTCAATCACGAGAAAAGGGTAACACAAAGAGACCAATATTCTAGCAATGACAAACATCCTATACGTGCACGTAATCTAGAACAAGTAAAGCAATCAAGGACGAATCAATCACAATATGTAATCATATGACAATATGAAAAGGAATACAATAAAGGGAGAGAAAAACCATGTAAATACTGTATATGTTCGGCAAGGTATACTTGCCTGGGGGTTGCACGGAGAACCAACAATGTATCACCAATCACAAATCAGAAAGTCCAAGTCATCACAACTGTCTCCAAAAGCTGAAATAAACGTTACCAACATTCTCAGAATAGTCAAATTAGCTAGGATTGCCTGTCCTTAAGTCCAATTCTGGACACAGGGGCAAAAACGATAATTTCAGGCAAAAACGATGTCCGCCGTTGTATCGAAAAGCGTACCAGAGTCAATGGTCTCTAAAGTCGTCAAACTACATGTCTACAGATCCGGTTTTCCGATACGAACCCAACCGTATGTCCAAAGTTGGATTCGGCGAACCGTGCACAAAATTGCCCGTTGAGTGGGACCGTGGGGCCCGTAAAATAACGTCGAATTCAACTGTCTCAGAATTGGACCAAACTTGGCATGCAGGCCAGAAAAATGATACGGTCCTGTTGGCGCAAGTTTCGTCTCGATCTGTCGAGCGTGCACGAAGTAATTAGAGTTTGTGCAAAGTGCACGATACGGTAAATTTCGATGGATACGCATCAAATTCGTCGCGCAAACGCGATCGATTTGAATTCCGTCAAAGCCCACACGACCACGAAGTCGATACACAGCTTTTGATGCATTCGGTTCGCGACCACGTCGTCCGGAATGGCGGGACGCACGTCGTATCGTGGGTTTTCATGATTTTCAAAACAGGTTTTTGCTCAACTTTAACATAATTTTAAACAGAAACTAATAGTTAAAAAATAAACTAATTAATGGGTTTTAATCTCGGTTAGGTTGTTTAATAGACTATTCAAGTGGATTTCGAAAACACTGTGAGCCCTAAAAGATATTGGCCTTCCTATGTGAGGTCTCGAACTACTTATTCCCTGTTTTAGGGACAGCTTTTCCGTCGATTTCGAGTCAAATCAACTCCGAATCCGATATGATATTAATCGAAATAGTTAATGGAATCTATGATTGGTTAGGTTGCTGTCGTACCTGAGCAATCGGCTCGACAAACCGTCGAGCGATCGGAGAAAATTCTCCGCGCGAAGTTGCGCTTCTCATCTGTTACTGCTGCTGTTGCTGTTTCAGAGTTGCTTGCGCGCGGCCCTCTCGGTTAGCCGCCAGCCGACGGTCGCCGCGGTGGCGGCGGGCGGCGTGCCTAGGGTCGGCCTAGAGGTCGGGGGGGTCGCGTGGTCGCTGCGTGCGTTAGTATTAGGGTTTTGTCGAATCCTCCTTCCTCGTTCTATTTTGTAGTCGGAGGGGCTCGGGTCTGTAGAGTTCTCGGGATAGGCTTCTGGGCTCAGCCTGGATCAAAACTGCTGTCTACATGGAGAAAATGAGCATGGGCTCGGGGGCCTAGCTCTGTAGGCTGAGAGTTGATTGCTTTTAATTCTTTTTCCTTTTCTTTCTTTTTCTTTTATTCAACAACTATTTATAACTAATATATATATACATGTATATATACATATTCATATATATATATACAAATACATATATATATAATATATTTATACACAAATACGTATATATATAATCTATTTATATGTATATATAATACACATATATATCTCTATATATATACACGCACAAATACATATACATATTATATTTATTTATGCACATATACGCATATAATATTTATATACATATATGTATACCTGCACACATATACATATTATATATATATATATACACTCGTACACATTAATATATTTATATATACATAATTATATTATATACATCACGTATATACGTATATACCTCAATAAATTATAACATTTATTTATAAGCCTATATAATCAACTATGTAATATATATATTTACACCTATACATATATACGTATATCTGTATATACATGCCATATACGCCTATATATATTTATATATAAATTAAATTTACCATAAATCAATTCAATGATAATAATAATAATAATAATAATAATAATAATAATAATATAATAATAATAATAATCATAGTAACACTAACAAACTCAAATAACCAATAAGAAGGTTCAGTATAGGGTGCCACATTAAACCTCTAATTTAACTAGTCAATTAATCGTACAATAATCTAAAATGCTATTTAATATTACCTATAATTACGATTAACAAATATTTAGAAAATACTTGCCAATCTTCTAAAATATATATATACAACATATTTGTATTTACTTAACATGTCTACAAGGCCGTATTTGGTCCCATTATATGCCTACATGGGCTGGAGCTTGGTTTGGCGCCAAGTTCGGACTAGCTGGGTACAACCGGGTCTCTACAAGTCAATAATCTAAACAATAAATAATTAAGACGTCCTTAGAGGTTAGGTCGCAACTTGGCCTGGCTTTCCTAGTTAGGACACTCCTACGGGTTGGCACTCCCCTACCATGGTTAAACACTAGTCAAAGCACGCTACTGCACTATCCGTGCCGTGATTCCTAGTCATCTTGTACTACAAATCTCGACCATGGCTAAAGTCACCATCGTAATAATAACTAAATAATTAATTCTAAAAATCTAAAAATCTCAATTTAAATCAAATAAAAAAATAAAATAAAAATCCGGGAAGGGAAGCTACAACATCTATCGCCTTATCACTTGTACGGAAGTATATTTCATTATGTGCCCCTGCACATTGTACACCTATTGACGATCATGTACCTGCTACAGTTTTAAACATTACATATACATCTGTCTATGACATATGTGTCCTTGCCATGATAGATTATGAGATACCATGATTCCAGTTTATTTCTTTTATGTTCATTTCATGTTTCATTTATTAGTTTGCTAGAAACAGTACTTGCTCCCATCCTGACAGGATAACGTTGTACGTATTCTTACTGAGGAGGAGTTGCTCTGTGACTCATATTATGGAGTCACTGCCGAGGACCAGGCTTTGCCTTACGAGGATGTACCTGCAGGAAAACTCATCTAGTTTGCGTAGTTGCTTGGGATATTTAGTGTAGTCATGTATTAGACTACGTATTTTGTAACTGGACCTGTATCTAGTTTTACATTTCAGACTTGTACTTCACTACCAAAATAAGTCATATCAGCGACGTATTTAGCGACTCCAAGATAGAACGTCGCTAATTTTTGGGGGTACGTTTATCTAAGACGTCGTTGTTTATCGCCAACAACGACTAATAGCGACGTCTAGCGGCTACAATTTGTTAAATGGAATCTGCGTCGTAAGTTCCTCGGTACGTCGCTGATGTAGCGACGTGTAGCGACGTATTTTAAGCAGCATCGCCATTTATTAAATATCAGCGACGTTTAGCGACGTCCGAAAAGGACGTCGCTAAATGTTTCATATAGGCTGCGAGGGTTTTCTTTTCGAACATTCACAAATTTTCTCCCCCCCCAATTTTTTGCGCGCTCCTCCTCCGCGACGCTCCTCCGACGATTTCCCTCCTCCGGCCTCCTCCTCCGCGGAGCTCCTCCGGCGATCTTCCTCCTCCGGCCTCCTCCTTCTCCTCCTTCCTCAGGTAGCTCCTCCTCAGGTAACTCTCCCTTGTCCCCGCTTCCCAGTTTCTCCTCGTCTTCTAGCTCCCTCTCTCGCTTCTAGTTCGTGTCCACGAGAGCGTGGACTCGCTGCGGGGGACACGAGAGCGTGGACTCGCTTCTAGTTCGTGTGACACCTATTTTATTGGTTTGGACACGTCGTATCCCACTGTGTGGATACGAGACTCACAGTATGACACCTATATACTGATACTGGGAGTTTTTTGGGCATATCAACTGTCAATTTGATGTTTTGCTTGGATTCGAATTCTAATTTAGGGTTCGAGCCCTATTTACTGATACTGGAAGTTTTTTTTAGCATTTTTAGGGTTTTAAAATGATAAATAAATTGACTAATAATTATTATCGAGCCCTATAAAATTTTAGCTATGTCACGAAGGATGGATACTAATCATGTGAATGAGTTTTCTCCTAAGTATTCTCGACACCAAGGTTTTGGCAGAGTTGGGATATTCTGCGCTTTATCTCAAGCGTAGGCTGGACATGACTCAGCCCGGCCCAACAATTTGGGTAGCGGGTCGTGACATATTTTTAGTGGTGGCCCATGCAGGTCCCGACTAAATTGTTTGGTTACGTTATTGTACCAAGCTTACCTGTAATTAGGAACTTAAGGTAATCAGACAACATTAGAATGACGCTTAGAACACCTAGAGGAATACTAGGATTGCAACATAGGAAATACATCATATGCTTGCTATTATAATTAGATTTTCTTGTTTATGATTGTTTACTTTAAAGAGTCCTTATATGTCCTTTTTATTTTAATTAGATGGTGCTCACTCGTTCATCCCAGTATGTCACACCTGAGAATATCACACTCCCTATCCAGTCAGCTGACCAGTTGACCGATATAACTCCATCTTTACCTACCATATTCCCTACTCCACAGATCCACAAACCCAGATGCCTCCACCACCTTCCACATCACAGTCCCAGCAGGACCCGATACTCCCACCACCACCTATCACTATACCTACCCAGCTTCCGTCGTACTCGACGGGAACCAACTGCTCACTCTGATCTAGGGGTTCCTAACGACCCATCAGGAGCAGACCACCATACTCCGTCAGAGCATGGAGCGTTCTGAGGAACGTACCGTAGTTCCACCACCTGTAGAGCCACGGCAGAGAGCGGGTCGATCAAGGACTTCATGGGTCTGAACCCCAAGGAGTTCTCAGGGACTGAGGGAATAGTAGTAGCAGATGACTAGCTAGACTCGGTAGAGAGGAAGCTCCTTGGAGTTAGGATGCCGGATGACCTCCAAGTCGAGGCAGCGGGATTTGTTTGATCAGCTCAAAGGAGCAGCAGTATTTTCGAAGATCGACTTGCAGTAAGGGTACCATCAGATCAGAGTCAGAGAGCAAGACATTCCGAAGACAGCGTTCAGATCCAGATATGGACTTTGGGAGTTCCTTGTTATGTCATTTGGAGCGACCAATGCGCCAGCCGTATTCATGGACCTCATGAATCGTATTTTTATACCTTATTTGGACCAGTTGTGATAGTATTTATAGATGATATTCTGGTCTATAGCAAGAATGAAGTGGAGCTTGAGCAACATCTTCGTGTAGTTCTTCAGATTCTCAGAGAGCACCAGTTATACGCGAAGTTTAGTAAGTACGAGTTTTGGCTGGATCGTATCTCGTACTTGGGTCACATTATTACCAGAGGTGGAGTGGAAGTGGACCCCCAGAAGATAGTTGCCATAGAGACGTGGCCAGTTGCCATAGAGACGTGGCCAGTAACCAGAACCGCAGCAGAAGTTCGAAGTTTACTAGGATTGGCTGGTTATTATCGACGATTTGTGTTAGACTTCGCTCGGATTTCAGCACCACTGACGCAGTTGACTCGCAAGAATGTACAGTTTGCTTGGACAGCAGAGTGTCAGAGTTCATTTAAGAAGTTGAAGCAAGGATTGATGACGACACCCATTCTACGCTTCCAGATGGGACATGAGGATTTTCAGTTTATTGCGACGCATCCGGCAAGGGATTAGGATGTGTCTTGATACAGCATGGTAAGGTAGTAGCTTATACATCGCGTCAGCTTCGTGATCATGAGAGAAATTATCCAACCCATGACCTGGAGTTAGCAGCAGTAGTTTTTGCATTGAAGTTGTGGAGACATTATTTGTTTGGAGATCGGGTAAAAATTTTCACCGACCACAAGAGTCTTAAGTATGTGTTTACCCAGAAGGATCTCAATATGCGTCAGAGAAGATGGCTAATGCTGCATGTGAATTATGACATCAACCTGCAGTATCATCCTGGGAATGCCAAGTAGTAGCAGATGCATTGAGCAGGAGAGCCGGAGTTTATTTTCTAACAGCACAGCCAGAGTTATTAGCAGATCTTCAAAAGATGGGAATATAAGTAGTTCTTCCTACCAGTGTGGCATTGATGGCCAGTATGCAAGTTCAGTCCAGCATAGTTGAGAGGATTAAGTTAACTCAGCCAGCAGATTCTAAGCTTCAGCGGCTTAGGGCAGAATGTGTAGCAGGACGAAGACCAGAGTTATGTATTCATGAAGATGGTACACTTCGACATGGAAGGCATCTTTGTGTACCTAGTGGTGATATTAGACATGAGATCATGGCAGAGGCTCACAGTTCTCAATATTCTATTATCCCGGTGGCACAAAGATGTATCATGATATCCGTCAGCATTTCTGGTGGAATGGCATGAAGAGGGAGATAGCCCGGTTTGTCTCTCGTTGTTTAGTTTGCCAACAAGTTAAGGCTGAACATCAGAGACCAACTAGACTTCTTCAACCTTTACCGATCCTAGAATGAAAATGGGAGCACATTACCATAGATTTTGTAGCTGGATTACCTAGATCCCCAGCTGGGAGAGATGCCATCTGGGTTATAGTTGACAGACTCACCAAGGTAGCTCATTTTTTTCTTTCAGGGTTGGTCATTCGACGGATCAGCTTGCAGAGATGTACCTCAGGCAGATAGTCAGATTGTATGGAGTACCAGTCAGTATTGTATCCGACAGAGATTCAAGATTTACATCGCACTTTTGGCGGAGTCTTCAGAAAAGTTTGGAGACTCGTCTCAAGTTCAGTTCAGCCTACCATCCGCAAACAGATGGTCAGTCGAAACGCACGATCCAGACTCTTGAAGATATGTTGCGGTCATGTACACTCGACTTCGGTAGTTAATGGGAAGATCACCTGCATCTCATATAGTTCTCCTATAACAACAGTTTCCAGGCCATATCCAGATGGCACCCTTTGAAGCCTTGTACGGCAGGAAGTACAGATCTCTTTTAGTTTGGGATGATATCGGTGAGAGGCAGATGCTTGGACCAGAGATGGTAACGCGGACTATTGAGGTGGTCAGGCAAGTCAGAGATCATCTTCGAGTTGCACAAGATCGCCAGCGTCATTGGGCCGATTCTCATCGGCGTCCTCTAGAATTTTCTGTCGGCGACCACGTATTCCTTAGGATCTCGCCTACTCGTGGCATCATTCGATTCGGCGTATGGGGAAATCTTAGTCCTAGGTATATAGGGTCGTTCAATATTTTGAAGCGGGTAGGTGATGTGTCCTATCGTCTTGCTCTTCCGCCGTCGTTACGTGAGGTACATGATGTCTTCCATGTATCCCAATTGTGACGGTATATCTCGGATCCGAGTCTTGTCCTTGATCATTCGGAATTGGTTGTTGGTACCAACCTTTCGTATGAGGAGAGACCCGTATCTATATTGGACCGAAGAGAGAAGGTACTCAAGAACAAGACTATCAAATTAGTCTGTGTTGCTTGGGGTCATCACTCTTTGGGTGAGTCAACGTGGGAGCTTGAGGATGATATCCGATCGCGATTTCCTGACCTGCTTGACTCGTAAGGTATAATGTCTTCTTATGCCCTATGCCTTCAACTTCATTGCTTGCATGAATGATTGCTTGATTGATTGCTTAGTTATAACTTACCTGTGATCAATATAGCTTGTTCTGACATCTCTAGCCTCTTAATTAAAATTCTGATGACGGAATTCTCTTAAGGTGGGTAGAGTTGTCACCTCTGTTTTTGTTATACGTATTTTCAGTATACGTGTATGGAATTCCGACCCATAATCAGACTTGTCTAGCTTAATCTTGCATGACTTGGTTTATTTTGGTTTATTTTGACTTGGGTTCGGCTTGGGTTGGTTGTTTTGGTTTAGGGTGGTTCATCATGAACACCCCCTACCTACCACCATCTCCATTTAAAGCCCAACCCTTTCTCTCTCTTCATTACTTTCTTACTTTCTCATAACTCTCTCCACCTACCAAGAGAGAGGCTTAGGTAAGTGCAACTTGCTTCATGGAAGAACTATTTTTGTTGTTCCATTGTCTTTCTCACGAGATTCTAAGACACTTTAGTACTTAGCATTTTCAATTTCCATGGTTTATTTCTTCTAGATCTAAGTTTATTATATTTTCGGATTTCTTGAATTTTGATCTATCAAACTTTATTATTTTGAGTTTTGGTTGTTCCATGTTGTAGAGAATTTCGTTCTACCCCATTTTGATCTATGGAAGTCCCATTTTTGGCTTAGATTGAAGGTTTCATGGAGTTTTGAGTTATGGAGGTTCCTTACGCCCACGTTTATACGTGCTCGCGTTATATCAAGCTCTACGCCCACGTTTATTCGTGTCAGCATAAATTTTACGCATAAAACAAAGTCTACCCTGCCTTGGCGTAAAACAAGCTTCATACGTACTCTTTTACGCGTATTCTATTTTACGCGTACAAGCTTCACGCGTACTCTTTTACGCGTATTATTTTACGCGTACAAGCTTCACGCGTACTCTTTTACGCGTATTCATTTACACGTATTCCATTTACGCGTACTTTCTTCATGCGTACTCTTTTACGCGTACTTCATTTAGTACTTCCTTCACGCATACTTTATTTACGTATACTTCTTTATGCATACCTCCTTTACGCGTACTCCCCTTAGCGTACTCCTTTGGCATACTCCTCTGCCCGGAGGCTTCTTAGCACTAGCGTATCTTACACCCTTGCCCGGCACAGTATGGCTCTGGCATCCATTGCCCTAGATTCCCCTTTATTGGGCGCGTGGCACCCCTTATTATATCCTTATGCCTTTTTGACATGAACTCGATATAATCATGATATGTTAATATTATAATGATAATCTGTACACGACATGATTTTGTGACAACTCATGATAGTGGCCCGTCGTGGTGCACTCCTAACAAGTAACAAGTACAAGTAACATGATATGATGGTGACCCGTTATGGTGCACCCCTGACAAGTAATCCTGACATGAACTCACGAACACCGTTGCGACGGTTATCTTGACCTGCTAAGTAATCTTGACATGTAACCTTGAATGCTGTTGTGACAGCTACCTCGACTCGCTAAGTAAATTCTAGTCTTGACACCGAGGGTGCTTGCTTGAAACTTGTTTGTACAAGCTACTAGTCTAGTCTCGTCTTGCATCATGTCTAGGACATGAGTTCCTGGTTACCATGGTCAGGGATTCATACTGAATCTGACTAAGGTTAATGACTAGATTCATCAAGTAGTTCATATAGAGAGATGTTTCTATTTACAGACGATCCCGTTATCCCGGCCATACTGAGGGACTTGTAGCCTGCCGTCGAGTAGGGCACATTTTCAGCTCACTGTCATGTGGGGCACTTCATGAAATAAAGTACAAGGCATACTGTCATGTGTTGCACTCTAAGCCATCTAATAATTCTGGATAACTTTGATAATCAACCTCGCCTGGATAACCTGAATAGCTGTAGGGCCTGTGACTGCTGGAACATCTCATTGTATCTTGATAGTAACTAGGCTTGTGATAATCCTAGCTAGTTAAAGTATCAAGCCGTACTCTTTGCTTGGCCGTGATTGATGGATGTTGTCCAGTCTAGTCTTGTCTAAGCAATGTCAGTCTATGATTATTTCAGCACATGCTTGTTCATGCTTTACTCCTGTCGATATTTGGTTGGAGGCTAAGCTCTGTTCAGGTGAAGGGTTACAACCCCGGTCCTTGTTTGGTTTACGGGTTGTAACTTTGTTACCGGAATAGCCCTTTAGTTATCTTATCGTTTATCACCCTGTTTTCTATAACTCATGTCCTTTGTTATTTCATTTATATTCTCATGTGCTAATGTGCTGGTTTTAGTTCTTAAGTAAAGCCTGCCTTGTGGCACTTGCTCTTTCTGGGGCCTGACCCAGCTGGTTTGTATGACCAGATTTTGGAGTTGGACCCGAGGATCCTCCAGCTTTCCAGCCAGATGGTGACCACTAGGCGCAACCCTGGCAACGAGTGGGTTCTTATTTTGCTCTCCCACTCTCTTGTAAAATATTCATTTGAGGCGTTTAGCCGCCGAGCAAGTGTTAGCTCGTTTGCAACTTTACTTACTGTCTGCCTACGGGCTGTAACATGATTGATAAATCCTAGGGTTGATCATGTATGACTAAAACTCTTGCTAGTCTTCACATTTTGTATGACTAGCTTCCTGATCATGAATATGTAATGTATGGGACGTCTTACTTTGTATGTCTGATGATCTACCATCTTGTTACACTTGTGGCTTGAGATTGAGACACTAGGCTTGTTATTGACCTTAAGAGACTATTGGCTTGTAGTTAAACCCTCATGTATCTAGACAGCCGTGACCGTATATTGAGGTGGAATTCACTTTAATATACGTAGCTGGCTGTGTATGTCCCCCGCTCTCCAGTATTCTGGTTCTGGACGTGACACCTTCGGGCTGCCCATGGCGATATAGATACACATATCATTCTGTCGTGTATGTACCCATGTGTTAAAGTGGGAGGGAAATTTATAATACCACCTTAGGAGTAGGGATGGCAACGAGATGGATAGGGACCGGAGGCCATATCTTCCATCTTCGTATTCGAGTAGTTTTTGAATTTTCATTCCTGTCCCCCAAGGACGATCCTGGTCCAGGACAGACTGCCCCTGGTACCAAATGTAGGTCCGCCCATGTTACCAGATGCGACGGGAGATTGCATCCCCAACTTTTTTATATTATTAATAACAGAATTGAAATACTAGAATAATAATTTTTCACATGTCGCTAGAATCTTTTTTTTTTTAAAGATCTTCTTCGAACATCTTTAAAAAAAGAAAAAAAAAGAGTAGAGAAGAGATCACCCCATTCCTACCTTTCAGTCTCCTCCAACTCGATTTCAATACAATAGTTGAAAAATTGGAATAAAATCCTTAGAGGTACACCTTTTGGTGGTACCCCTTAAAGTTTGGAACTAGTTAGTATACTCAAAGGCAAAGACCCTCCACCTACCATTGAAGATTAGATTCTAGCTTACCATTGAAGAAGAATAGACGAGATGAGTTGTTCGATCAGCTTTAATATAATAACACGGTTTCTTGCTTCCTTGTGGTGTCGGCCGTTCTAAGTATTGAAATATATCAATAAGACATTAGGTAAGAATCTTCATAAATCACAGAGGAATGAGGTAATGGTAGGCATGTAGCTATTGCTTCACCGATATACCTTAGGGCACGTTTAGTTCTTGGAATTGGAATCTTGAAAAAGAAATGTGATTTATTTTCTTTGATTGGATGCAAAAAAATAATAATAATAATAATTTGATGTTCAAAGGAAAAAAAAAAAAAAAAATGGTTCCTCCCACTAACTCAATTGTTCATTCTTCCTCTAAGGATTCATTTTACTCCCAATTTTTTGGTTTTTTTCAAACACGGAAAAGAATTTGATTGGAATTACAATTTTCCAAAAGGAAATATCATAGAATCGATTTTCTTTCCTTCCTATAAAACGAGACCTTAGACCATCTCCAATCGGGTTTCTATCTTCCTTATTTCTATGGAAGAATCCATTTTAGAAAATGGTGATTTCTATCATCATTTCTATCCTAGGTGGCAATGATGTAGAATGGAATTTTCTAGGAGGGTTTCACATGTAGAAACGCTCATAGAAATTCTCCTCTCTCTCATGACAATATTATTGTGCCCCAGACCATTAAATTGTTCATTTTACTATGTGACACATAAGATAGAAATGGAGAACCATTGGAGAGCATTTTTGTATGTCTATAATTTCTATGTAGAAACTCTTCCAACTATGATAGAAATCTTCTTAAAGTACAATGCCAAGTAGGATAAGAACTCAATTTTAGAAATCACCATTGGAGATGGTCTTAGGTCTCGTTTGGTTCGCAGAATCATGAGTTTTCATTATTTTCCTATATTTGGGTGCCAAAGAAATCGAGGAGACAATAAAGTGATTTTCAATGAAAAAAAAATTAAGAAAAAAGATGGTTCCATCCAAGCAATGATTCATTTTTCTGTATTTAAGTATTCATTTTTCCTTACAATTTTTTTGCATTTCCAAACACAAAATTGATAAAATCAATATTCTTTGAAAACTAAAATATTATATTAATCAATTAAGTTATAAAAATTACAAACACTAGTAACAATTATTGAATACATTTAATCATCAATAAAAAATATTATATATGTTATATGAACTATATATTTCTAAGTAATATTTATACATTCACCAAATATGGGAATATAAATTTGATATGTTCAATTCTATAAAATTTGATTTTCTAAATATAGAATTTAAAGCTATATAGTCTGTTATATACTCTTACGGGTGTGAGGCATTTGGTACAAGAAATTTTTTTATTCGGATAAATTTATGATGGAAAACATATATCATATTTGGTTTTAAGTTATAAGAAATTATTACCAAAAATTTCTAATATCCCAATAACTAATTTACACACAAAACATAAAAATCTATCCCTTAATAATAAGTGAGTATAATTTTTTTGTCTGGAATTTTTATTTTTAGTTTTATATATTCTTTAAGTTTTTTCCCCTTTCTTTTGCCATTTTTATTAACATTTTTCTTTTTTCTTAAGTTTTTTTTTTCTTATTCGTTTTTTAAGATCTGTTTCTGATACCAATTGTCTACAGAGCAGATGAACATTCGTACAATCACCCTCACAGGAAGAAACTGTTCGATTTGGAAGCCAAGGATGGAGGATCTACTCTGGTGCAAGAACTTGCATGGTCCGTTGGAAGACAACATCACAATGTAGAGATTCGGGGTGCTCGTCCGTAAGAAAATATAAGAGAAAATATGTATTTTGCTTTTAGGACTTCGTCATCCAAAACTAAATAAGAAGATCTAATCGAGTAGTTGTCAACTTTGATTAGGGAGATTGTTACGGGTTTGGTGAGTGATCTCAATTGATATTAGTTTTCCTTCTTGAGAGTGGTGAGGGGGTTGAACCTATTAGGGCAAAGGGTTCAACGTGATTTCTGTCAATCTTGTAATTTCATCTAAATTATTAAAGGTTGAGATTTGTTCAGGTGACGTACGTTACCGCCATATACTTTGATGGAACTGGGGATTCCTAGGACCCTTCCTTTGGTGTGCGTATTGATCGATAGAAAGTTAAACAGATCTAATACGTGTTCTAACCCTTCATAGGCGGAAACTAGGGTTCACGAATTATACCTGCGGCGGAAAGGAGACAAGTAATTCCTGGCAATCTCGAGCGGACGACCCCAAGATCTTCTGCACGTATTCCTTCCTCGAGTTGGACGTCGTGTGGGCGACGATCTCCCAACCTTTTCTTCTCCTTGGTAGCCCTGTCTTTCTCTCCTTACGTGAATCACGAATTTAGAGAAAATTTCAGATTTCTGATCAGTAATATGGCGGCCAGAGAATAAAGACCATGAGGAGAAATTAGGGTTAGGCCTCCTAACGGATCTGGATATCCCGTGTTCAGCCCGAACACACAATCCAGGCCCTTAACAATAGCTCGGTCCACTAATGAGCTATTGTTCACTGCCTCCCTAATCCCAAATTATGTTTGTGGGCTCCTTTATTATATGCTCGTTTGGCTCCCCATGTTAAGATATCGTATGTCCGTCGATCAAATTAAGTTACTGACAACTATTTGCTTCGACATCTTTTATCCTTAAGTAGTACCGCTCACTTTATTTGTCATGTCGGATATAATCCACCTGCAGGATTTATATGACAATCCTTATGAGCTCCTTAAGGGGACATCATCAACCCGATGTATCGGGACATGAATTCCATTTATAATCAACAGCCCATCATACATACAATGTTATTACCCAATTCATAGAGGTTGTTGATCCATAATGAATCTCACTCTTTTATGAGTCAAAATAATGCACACTGTATATACATGTCCGTTATTATATTCGGTGAGCACAAGCATCCATATAACAGAGGTGTTTGTTCTCTTATGTAGTCAGTACAAAGAGACAACCTCAAGTGGTCCTGTTCAATACACACAAAGTGTACTAGTGTAAACCTATAGTCAAGATAGACTAATACCAGATTACACTACAACCTTTCCAATAGATTGTCCAAGTCCATCTAGGTTGTGAACTATTTATATACTCCATAGGGAACTGATAATATGATCTTCTGTGTGACACCACACACCATATTATCTACAATATAGAATATCAGACATTTGCATTAACACTTGCAACAAATACAATATGCAAACATTTGTCCATATGATTCTCATTTAAAAAAGTGATGCTTTTAGTATATAACCCTAACATACTTATCTTCACTTGTTCTTGGTGTCCGTTAGACGGGGGTTGGTTTGATCAGGTGTGTTGCAAAATGCTTTCGCAAGCCCAACAATTGGTATCAGAGCTTTAGAGGTTCTGGCAACCATGTCTACGGAGCAGATGACACTTTGTATATAAATATACAAAAATAATATATATATATATATATATATATATATATACTTTATAAATAAGTATTTTCTAGATTATATATATATATATATCTATATATTATACTATATATATTATATATAGATATATATATTATATATATATATATATATATATACAAAATATATATATATATTATATATATATATATTATATATATACTTTATAAATAAGTATTTTCTTATATATATATATATATAGATATATCTTATATCTATATATAAATATCTATATATATATTATATATATGTGTGTGTGTGTGTGTATTTTAACATATGTATGTATATATCCATTATGTATAAGTTTGCCTTATTATTTATTTTCATGTATTTTTATGTCTTTATATTTTTGTTATTTTTCTGCAATCATTTGGTGTCCAAGCCTAGCATGGATTTTTGGGTCCAAATATATTTTCACATATTCAAGACCTGTACAAGTCAATTGGGCTTGATTCATAGCATTGGAAAAATTCTGGAAAAATAGTATTTAGATACTACGTTAATTTAGCTATTTAGTATATTTTTTTACAGTATTTAATTTATAGTTTTGCCACTAGTTTGGCATATGAAACCAAAACTCATTTTCTGTATACTTAGGAAAAATGGTTTTTATAAAATACTTGTACTGGTTAATAAATTCCAGAAAAATTATAATAAATTTCTATAATTAACAAGGATCATTTTGGTACTTTGTTTTATGTAAAATTAAGCTTTTGTCTATCTCAAAAATTGTTGGAAAACAATATTCATTTGATTTATTTATTGAATAATTACGACTTGTAACTTTCTGTGTTATTTTGAGTTTTAGTCGTGTTGAACCTCACCCCTCACTAGTGTAAAGACCCTAGAAAGTTAGTTATAGTAGTGTGTCACCCCACATTAGTCTCCTATACTAAAGTCACCATTTTGGCTAGGTGTCCAGTCACAAGTCGTGTTGCGCCAATTAGTGTCTTAGTATTTTAGCTTAGTGTAAAAACTAAGTTTATGTATTTATTTCTACAGTGACGAGTTAACAGACATCTATAGCACTTTTATCGCAGCTTGCTTGCTTTGCTTTGCTAGAGGCAAGTACTTTCTACGAACTTTACATACTGTTATAAACCATAAACTGTGATTCACCAACTATGTTAAATGCTGATCCTTGGGGTAGCAAGTTAAAACTTTGCATGTTGTATTACTTTCAGTCTCTGCCATGTTTAGGATAGTTTTCATATCTCTCACATGTTTAAACAACGGGTTAAGGAAAAACTGCTAGTAAGTGTACGCGATCATGACCCCCTTCTCCGTATGTATTTATCGAGCACCGTTACATTCTATTTGTATCTGTGTCGTATGTCTGGTCCCGTATTTGTGTATGGATATACACCGATGCCGTTATGTGTACGTATGTGCACATCAAAAAATTGATATGTAGCGCTGTACATCCTGATTACCTATTGACTGATCACTTACCTACTACAGTTTTAAACTTTAAAATGAATATCTATTGCCATGATAAAATGTACCTAAAACTAAACAAACATGATATGTCATTTCTTTTCATCACATGATCAGTATTATATGTTTGTTAGATTCAGTACTTGCTTCCCGTCCTGACAGGATAACGTTGTAGGTGTCCTTACTGAGGAGGAGTTACTCTGCGACTCATATTATGGAGATACTGCCGAGGACCCGGCTTTGCTTTACGAGGATGTTTCTGCGGGAAGACTCGCCTAGTTTGCGTAGTCACTTGGGATACTTAGTGTAGTCATGTATTAGACTACGTGTTTTGTAACTGGACATGTATCCAGTTTTACATTTCAGACTTGTACTTTGGACATTTTACTATATGAGACGACTTTTGTGTTTGGAGCATTTATGACTTTTCTTCACTTATAGAACTGTTAGCACATTTAGTCTTATCTTGTTATTTCTAGAACAACTTACTGTGTTTTATCTCAAGCACAGGCTGGACATGACTCGGCCCGGCCCAATAATTTGGGTAACGGGTCGTGACATATTTTTAGTGGTGGCCCATGCAAGTCCTGACTAAATTGTTTGGTTACGTTATTGTACCAAGCATGCCTGCAATTAGGAACTTAAGGTAATTAGACAACATTAGGAATGACGCTTAGAACACCTAGAGGAATGCTTGGATTGCAATATAGGAAAACATCACATGCTTGCTATTATAATTAGATTTCTTGCCTATGATTGCTTACTTTAAACAAGTCCTTATAAGTCTTTTTATTGTAATTAGATGGTGCTTACTCGTTCATCCCAGTCTGTTATACCTGAGAATGGCGCACTCCATATCCAGTCAGCTGACCAGTTGACTGATACACCCCCACCTCCACCTACCACATTCCCCCACTCTACAGATCCACAAACCCAGATGCCTCCACCACCTTCCACATCACATGCCCAGCAGGACCCGATACTTCCACCACCCCCTAACTATACCTACCCAGGCTTCCGTCGCACTCGACGGGAACCAACTGCTCACTATGATCCAGGGGTTCCTAACGACCCATCAGGAGCAGACTACCCTACTCCGCCAGAGCATGGAGCATTCTGAGGAACGTACCATGGTCCCACCACCTGTAGAGCTATAGCAGAGAGCGGAGAACGATCAAAGACTTCATGGGTCTGAATCACAAGGAGTTCTCAGGGACTGAGGGTATAGTAGTAGAAGATGACTGGCTAGACTCGGTGGAGAGGAAGCTCCTTGGAGTTAGGATGCCGGGTGACCTCCAGGTCGAGGCAGTGGGATTTTTGCTGATAGACTTGGCAGGAGTCTGGTTCCGAAATGAGCCGTTGTTTGCGAGAGGGAGAGCCACTTGGGATCAGTTCAAGACCCAGTTCAAGAAGAAATTCTTCTCGACCACTGCTAGAGTAGCCATGGGGCTACGATTCCAGAACATCCAGCAGGAGAACCGTTCTGTTAGCGAGTATGCGGCAGAGTTTAGTCGTCTGAGTCGTTTCGCTCTTAGTCTGGTTGCAGATCCAGAGGAGATGACCCGTAGGTTTTGTCATGGTCTAGTTCCAGACATCGGCATTCTTATAGTGGCGAACGGTACGACTGACTACTACCAGAGCCTAGAGTTGGCCCGGAGCATCGAGGAGCGTCTTCTGTCTAGCAAGAGGCCGGCTTCTGTATACCTCGAGGGGCCGTCCAAGCGTCAGGCTTTCCAGCAGAGAGCACCGACGCCGCACCAGCAGACTTACCGTCCCCCTACACCACATCATCCAACCCCGCAAGTTAGAGCCCCGGGACCCCGACAGCAGCAGCAGCAGAGGAGAAGGAAGCTTTTTGTGCATTCTGCAAGAGGGTAGGCCACGACGCTTCCATCTGTAGGAAGAAGTTGGGGCAGTGTTTGTCTTGTGGGTCTGCCACCCATCAGCTTCGAGAGTGCCCAGTAGCGAAGACTAGAGGACCACTCCCGACTCAGCAGCAGAGGTTTGGGCAGCATCTGCAGCAGCAGAAGGGACCTCAGGGGAAGGTTTATAGTCTAGCTCTTGAGCCGGAGCCGGAGCAGGTTTCAGAGCCAGATTACTTAGCTGACGTCATCACAGGTCATGTTTATTTGCATACTTTTCTAGCTCTATGTTTGTTTGATTCTGGTGCATCTCATAGCTTTCTATCATTAGAGTTTATGCATAAACACCATCTAGTAGCTACACCTACTGCGGAGATTAGTAGAGTGATGACGGGAGGAGGACCAGTGCCTATTAGAGCTATCTATAGATGTTCTATTTTTATAGCCGGGAGAGAGTTCAGGGGGCGATTCTTTGTGATGCCAATCCCCGGTTATGATATCATATTGGGGATGGACTGGCTTAGCTATGCCCATGTGTAAGCCCCTGTTTTTCAATTTTAGTTTTATTGGTGCTAATTAATTTTTTATGTCATTTATAGCCTTAAATAATTATTAGAAATTTTTAAGAATTTTTCTAGAATTTTTAAGTAATTTTAAATGAGTTTTTAAATACAAAAATACTGATTTATAATTTTCTAAAATATTTTAATATCATTTTGCAAATTTTTAAAATATTTTTATATCAGTTTGTAATTAAAGGAATGTTTTTAAATAGGAAATGCAAATTTTGTTTTACATTTACTCACTAATAATTCCTATGTGCAATTTTCTAATCTAGGAAAACCTAATTGCAAATCTACCAAACCCCCCCCCCCCCTCTCACACACGACACTCTCTCTCTCTCCTCTGCCTCTCACCCGCTCCCGTTGACCCCTGCCCCGACCGACTCACCGCCCTGCCCCCGCCTTTCCCGGCTGACCCCACCGACCTCAACCCCCCTATTTAAACCCCCACTCTTCCCTGACCTAAACCCTAACCCTAAATTCTCCCCACAGCCACCGACGACCCCCCTTCTTCCCAAAACACTTCGCCGGAACCCTAACCCCGACGAGTCTCGATCTCACAATCCCGACACCCTCATCGACCACCACCACCACCCGCAGCTTCGCCCGACGAGACGAATCGATCGCCACCGGAGCGCCGCCGTCCCGACCACTCCTCCGCCGTCCAGAGCTCTCGAAAAACCCCCCAAGCACCGGACACGTGAGTAGCAGGATCAGAGTCGTGTCGTGCGTGTCTCGTCTTCACGCACGAGACTCGCCAGGACACGACGAGCTCAGTGCTGTGCTCGGACACACGAGACTGTGCTCGTGCGTGTCGTGCTAAGCGAGGACACAAGAAATCCTGTGTCCTTAACTGTCAGGACACAGGACAGTTTTTATTTTTTTTATATAAATGTTAATCTAAACTAAATAAATGAACCTAAACCCTAACCCTTAACAAAGCCAACGGGCTGACCCCCTGGCCACCCTGACTCGACCAAAAGCCCCCCCCCCCCCCCCCCCCCCCCCCCCCCCCCCCCCCCCCCCCCGCGCGCTGTGTTGGCTCGGGTTCGAGCTGCCACTGCTGTTGTTTCTTTTCTTTTCCTTTTCCTTTTTCTTTTTCTTTTCTATTATATATATATTTATATATATATGTATATACATATATTTGTATATATATATGTATTATTCTATATATACTATAATTTTGTATATATATATTTACTATTTTATATATATATATATATATATATATATATATATGTATACTTCATTATTTTGTGTATGTATATATATATATATATATATATATATATATATATATATATATATATATATATATATATATATATATATATATATATATATATATGTATTATGTATACATATATATTTATGTATATATATTTCTTTATGTATATATATTTCCTTATGTATATATATTATTATATATATACTATTATATATATATGTATACATTAATTTTGTATATATGTTATATAGATAAGTATTTTCTTATATATATATATCTATATATATATATATATATATATATATATATATATATATATATATATATATATATATATATACATATATGTAATTTATATATATATATATATATCCAATATGTAAACATCCCTATATTTGTGTATATATATTTTCATATATATATATACACTATTTTATGTATGTATTTTACTTAGCTTAGTATAAATTATCTTTATAAGATAATATTTATACTTTTATAGTTACTATGCATAACTTTACCTTATTAAATATTAATATATATTTTATATTTCTACCCCCTTAGTATTTCTGTATATTTAAATTACTGCAACCATTTGGTGTCCAAGCCTAGCATGTGTATTTGGGCTCAAATGTGTTTTCACACATTCAAGACCTGTACAAGTCATATTGGACTTGATTCATGGCCTTGGGTCCTGTATTTGAACTTTGGTTCAAATTATATACATGGACAAAATACGCAGATAATTAATTATTGTGTGTAAATGCTGTTTTTGATTTTCTGAAAATACTTAAAGTACTGCTAAAATTATGGAAAAATAGTATTTAGATACTATGTTAAGTTGGCTAATTTAGTATAATTTTTGTAGTATTTAATTTACTGTTTTGCCCCTAGTTTGGCATATGAAACTAAAACTTATTTTCTGTATACTTAGGAAAACTGATTTTTATAAAATACTTGTACTTGTTAGTAAATTCCAGAAAAATTATAATAAATTTCTATGATTAACAAGGATCACTTTGATACTTTACTTTAAACAAAACTAGGCTTTTTGTCTATCTCTAAAATTGTTAGAACACAATGGTCTTTTGATTTATTTATTGATTAATTACGACTTGTAGCTTTTTGTGTTATTTTGAGTTTTAGCCGTGTTAAACCCCATCTCTCACTAGTGTAAAGACCCTAGAAAGTTAGTTAACATAGTATGTCACCCCACATTGGTCTCCTATGCCAAAGTTATTATTTTAGCTAGGTGCCCAATCACAAGTCGTGTTTCACCAATTAGTGTCCTAGTGTTTTAGCTTAGTGTAAAAACTAAGTTATTGTATTTACTTCTACAGCGACGAGTTACCGGACATCCATAGCATTGTTATCGCAGCTTGTTTTGTTTTGCTTTGCTAGAGGCAAGTACTTTCTACGAACTTTACATACTGCTATAAACCATAAAACTGCAAATCACCAACCATGTTAAATGCTGATCCTTGGGGTAGCAAGTTAGAACTTACATGTTGTATTACTTTCAATCTCTACCATGTTTATACCGTATCTCATAATCTCTCTCACATGCTTAAATAACGGGTTAAGGGGAAACTGCTAGTAGTGTACGTGATCATGACCCCCTTCTCCGTATGTATTTACCGAGCACCGTTACATTCTATATGTATCTATGTCGTATGTCTGGTCCCGCATTTGTGTATGGATATACACCGATGCCGTTATGTGTACGTATGTGCACATCAAAAAATTGATATGTACCGCTGTACATCCTGATTTTCTATTGACTGATCACTCACCTACTACAGTTTTAAACTTTAAAATGTGTATCTATCGCCATGATAAAATATACCTAAAACTGAACCAACATGATATGTCATTTCTTTTTCATCATATGATCAGTATTATATGTTTGTTAGATTTAGTACTTGCTCCCGTCCTGACAGGATAACGTTGTAGGTATCCTTACTGAGGAGGAGTTACTCTGTAACACATACTATGGAGATACTGCCGAGGACCCGGCTCTGCTTTACGAGGATGTTCCTGCTGGGAACCTCGCCTAGTTGTCTTTTGTTTACTTAGACTTTTGAGAGTAGACATGTATTAGACTATATCTTTTTGTAACTAGACATGTATCCAGTTTTACTTTACAGTTCACTTGTACTTGGATATTTTACTATATACGACGACTTTTGTGTTTGGAGCATTTATGATTCTTCTTCACTTATAGAACTGTTAGCACATTTAGTCTTATCCTGTTGTCTTTAGAACAGCTTACTACGTTTTATCTCAACGTAGGCTGGGCATGCCTCGGCCTGGCCCAACAATTTGGGTAGCGGATCGTGACATGTTTTTAGTGGTGGCCCATGCAGGTCCTGACTAAACTGTTTGGTTACGTTATTGTACCAAGCATGCCTGCAATTAGGAACTTAAGGTAATTAGACAACATTAGGAAAGACGCTTAGAACACCTAGCGGAATGCTAGGATTGCAACATAGGAAATATGTCACATGTTTGCTATTATAATTAGATTTTCTTGCATATGATTGCTTACTTTAAACAAGTCCTTATAAGTCTTTTTATGTATAAACTTAGATGGTGCTTACTCGTTCATCCCAGTATGTTACCCCCGAGAATGGGGCCCTCCATATCCAGTCAGCTGACCAGTTGACTGATACACCTCCACCTACCACATTCCCCCACTCCACAGATCCACAGACCCAGATACCACCTTCCACATCACAGGCCCGGCGGGACTCGATACTTCCACCACCCCCTATCACTATACCCACCCAGGCTTCCGTCACACTCGACGGGACCCAGCTGCTCACACTGATCCAGGGGTTCCTAACAACCCATCAGGAGCAGACTACCCTACTCCGCCAGAGCATGGAGCGTTCTGAGGGACGTCCCATGGTCCCACCACATGTAGAGCCACGGCAGAGAGCGGGGACGATCAAGGACTTCATGGGTCTGAATCCCAAGGAGTTCTCAGGGACTGAGGGCATAGTAGTAGCAGATGACTGGCTAGATTCAGTAGAGAGGAAGCTTCTGGGAGTTAGGATGCCGGATGACCTTCAGGTCGAGGCAGCAGGATTTCTGCTGATAGACTTAGCGGGAGTCTGGTTCCGGAATGAGCCGTTATTTGCGAGAGGGAGAGCCACCTGGGACCAGTTCAAGACCCAGTTCAAGAAGAAATTCTTCTCGACCACTGCTAGAGTAGCCATGGGGCTACGATTCCAGAACATCCAGCAGGGGAACCGTTCTGTTGACGAGTATGCGGCAGAGTTTAGTCGCCTGAGCCGTTTCGCTCCTAGTCTGGTTGCTGATCCAGAGGAGATGACCCGTAGGTTTTGCCATGGTCTAGTTCCAGACATTGGCATTCTTATAGTGGCAAACGGTACGACTGACTACTACCAGAGCCTAGAGTTAGCTCGGAGCATCGAGGAGCGTCTTATGTCATGCAAGAGGCCGGCTTCTGTACATCATGAGGGACCGTCTAAGCGTCAGGCTTTCCAGCAGAGAGCACCGACGCCACCCCCAGCAGACTTACCGTCCTCCTATATCACATCATCAGACCCCGCCAGTTAGAGCCCCGGGACCCCGACAGCAGCCGAAGGGAGGTATTTGTGCATTCTGCAAGAGGGTAGGCCACGACGCTTCCATCTGCAGGAAGAAGTTGGGACAGTGTTTGGCTTGTGTGTCTGCCACCCATCAGCTTCGAGAGTGCCCAGTAGCGAAGACTAGAGGACCGCTCCCGACTCAGCAGCAGAGGTTCGGGCAGCATCTGCAGCAGCAGAAGGGACCTCAGGGGAGGGTTTATAGTCTAGCCATTGAGCCGGAGCCGGAGCAGGTTTCGGAGCCGGATTACTTAGCTGACGTCATTACAGGTCATGTTTATTTGCATACTTTTCTAGCTCTATGTTTGTTTGATTCTGGTGCATCTCATAGCTTCCTATCCTTAGAGTTTATGCAAGAACATCATTTAGTATCTACACCTACTGCGGAGATTTGTAGAGTAATGACAGGAGGAGGACCAGTGCCTATTAGAGCTAGCTATAGATGCTCTATTATGATAGCCGGGAGAGAGTTCGAGGGACGATTCTTTGTGATGCCACTCTCCGATTATGATATCATATTAGGGATGGACTGGCTTAGCTATGCCCATGCATCTATAGATTGTCATGAGGGTAGTATTTTGTTCAGTCCCCCAGGCATAGCACCATTTAGTGTCAGGAGGATAGGGCCGGAGATCAGCCTAGAGCCGAACTGTTGTGCGACAGTTGGGGACGCAGCACCGCCACACCCTATCATTAGAGAGTTTATAGATGTATTCCCAGAGGATCTTCCAGGACTTCCGCCTGACAGAGATGTGGAGTTCACTATAGATTTAGTGCCGGGTTCATCACCAGTATCCCGGGCTTGCTATAGAGTGAATCCCAAGGAGGCCATAGAGATGAAAGAGCAGATTGATGACCTGTTGAAAAAGGGTTTCATTCGATCCAGTGCTTCTCCATGGGGAGCGCCAGTGCTCTTTGTGCCTAAGAAGGATGGTACAGTCCGGTTATGTATTGACTACCGGGCTTTAAATGCCATCACCATCAAGAAAAAATATCCTCTGCCCAGGATAGATGATTTGTTCGACCAGTTGAGCGGGGCGAAGGTGTTTTCCAGGATAGACTTGAGATCCGGGTACCACCAGGTGAAGGTTAGGCCAGCAGACATCCAGAAGACGGCGTTCAACACGAAGTACGGGCAGTATGAGTTTCTGGTGATGCCATTTGGTCCCACAAATGTGCCAGCTGTCTTTATGAACTTGATGAATAAGACATTTCACCAGTATCTGGATAAGTTCGTCGTAGTGTTTATCGACGACATCCTGATATACTCGAAGACGCCGGAGGAGCATGCAGAGCACTTACGGATAGTTTTGGGGATTCTGAGGCAGGAGAGATTGTTTGCCAAATTGTCGAAGTGCGAGTTCTTTTTAGACCGAGTGGAGTTTCTCGGCCATGTAGTCACTGGAGATGGAATCTCGGTGATCCCAGGAAGATTGCTGCAGTTGAGACGTGAAAGGCTCCGACGTCAGTTTCAGAGATCAGGAGTTTTCTGGGTTTAGCGGGCTATTATAGAAAGTTCGTCCAGGACTTTGCTAGGATAGCGGAACCCATGACGAAGCTGACGCGGAAGGACGCAGAGTACGTTTGGTCAGAGGACTGCCAGACAGCATTTGAGGAGCTGAAGAGGAGGCTGACGACCGCTCCAGTTCTGACTTTACCTTCAGGTTCTGGAGGTTTCACCATATACAGCGATGCTTCTGGGAAGGGGCTAGGATGTGTTCTACAGCAGCATGGAAAAGTAATTGCTTATGCATCTAGGCAGTTGCGGACTCATGAGAGGAATTATCCTATCCATGACCTAGAGTTAGCTGCGGTGATCTTTGCACTCAAGTTATGGAAACATTACTTATACGGAGAGCGTGTGAAAATCTTTACTGACCACAAAAGCTTGAAGTATGTGTTCACGCAGAAAGAGCTGAACATGAGACAAAGACGATGGTTGGAGTTGATGAAGGACTTCGACATCGATTTACAGTATCACCCCGGAAAGGCAAATGTGGTGGCGGATACGCTGAGCAGGCATCCGATGGCATGGTACCTGATGATTGATCGGCATTTATGGGAGGATCTGGAGAAGCTCGGTATCGAGCTAGTTCGGCCAGGTTCAGTGATACAGATGATGGCGCTTGACATTCAGTCAGGTTTGATGGAGCAGATCCGGGAGGCACAATCTACAGATGAGAGCCTTCGCAGACTTCGACCGCAGGCATTAGCCGGACTGCTGGATGACTTCACTATAGCAGAGGATGGATCCCTGAGGCATGGCAGCCGATTGTACGTACCGAAGGGAGAGCTGGTAGAGGCAGTTTTACAGGAGGCGCACCGATCGAGATATTCTATTCACCCTGGTGCTAACAAGATGTACCATGACTTGCGGGAACATCTTTGGTGGCACGGGATAAAGAGGGATGTATCACGTTTCATTTCGAGATGCCTAGTTTGCCAGCAGGTCAAGGCGGAGCGCCAGACGCCAGCTGGTTTGTTGCAGCCGTTACCCATTCCCGAATGGAAGTAGGAACATATTACGATGGACTTCGTTTCAGGGCTTCCTCGTTTCCAAGGAGGAAAGGATGCCATCTGGGTCATCGTGGACAGGCTGATGAAGTGTGCGTACTTCATACCCTTCAAGGTGGGGCTTTCCACCGAGATGTTGGCAGAGCTATACATGCAGCAGATAGTTCGCCTACACGGAGTGCCGGTGAGCATCGTGTCAGACAGAGACAGCAGATTCATATCCCACTACTAGAGGAGCTTGCAGGAGAAGTTGGGCAGTAGGCTCAAGTTCAGTACGGCGTACCACCCGCAGACAGATGGGCAGTCCGAGAGGCGATACAGACACTGGAGGATATGCTGAGGACCTGCGTACTTGACTTCGGAGGATCATGGGAGAGCCATCTGCACTTGGTAGAGTTTTCATACAACAACAGCTACCAGGCCAGTATTGGTATGTCTCCTTTCGAGGCGCTATATGGACGACGATGCCGCACACCGCTCTTTTGGGATGATGTCGGAGACAGAGTTATGCTTGGGCCAGAGATGATCACGGATGCAGCAGAGAAAGTCGGGATGATCAGAGACAGGCTCAGAGTAGCTCAAGATAGGCAGAAACACTGGACTGATGCTAGTCGCAGGCCGATGGAGTTCGCAGACGGTGATATGGTGCTAGTGAAGATATCACCTACCAGAGGGACGATCCGGTTCGGACGAGGAGGGAAGCTGAGCCCCAGATACATTGGGCCGTTCGAGATACTTGGCAGGATCGGAGAGGTAGCTTACAGGGTTGCACTTCCACCCAACCTAGCAGGAGTTCACGATGTCTTTCACGTATCTCAGTTGAGGAGATATGTTCCAGACCCCAGTCATGTGCTAGATCATTCAGAGTTGGAGGTCGGACCGAGCCTTACAGTTTCTGAGCAGCCAGTAGAGATATTAGACCGGAGAGAGAAGAGGCTGAGGAACAAGGTTCCCCAGGTGAATCTACTTGGGAGAGGGAGTCGGACATGAGGGAGAGATACCCCTACTTGTTCGATCCAACCGCTGCGAGGGAACCACCCGTTCCCGCTTGATACCTTAGAGGTTAGTTTCGATCGCAGCCTTAGTCATTTTGTTGCATTGCTTGCTATGTTAGAATATTGTAGGGTCTTCAATCCTTGTGAATTTCGAGGACAAAATTTTTCAAGGAGGGAAGACTTGTAAGCCCCTGTTTTTCAATTTTAGTTTTATTGGTGCTAATTAATTTTTTATGTCATTTATAGCCTTAAATAATTATTAGGAATTTTTAGGAATTTTTCTAGAATTTTTAAGTAATTTTAAATGAGTTTTTAAATACAAAAATACTGATTTGTAATTTTTTAAAATATTTTAATATCATTTTGCAAATTTTTAAAATGTTTTTATATCAGTTTGTAATTAAAGGAATGTTTTTAAATAGGAAATGCAAATTCTGTTTTACATTTACTCACTAATAATTCCTATGTGCAATTTCCTAATCTAGGAAAACCTAATTGCAAATCTACCAAACCCCCCCTCTCACACACGACACTCTCTCTCTCCTCTGCCTCTCACCCGCTCCCGTTGACCCCTGCCCCGACCGACTCACCGCCCTGCCCCCGCCTTTCCCGGCTGACCCCACCGACCTCAACCCCCCCTATTTAAACCCCCACTCTCCCCTGACCTAAACCCTAACCCTAAATTCTTCCCACAGCCACCGACGACCCCCCTTCTTCCCCAAAACACTTCGCCGGAACCCTAACCCCGACGAAGTCTCGATCTCACAATCCCGACACCCTCATCGACCACCACCACCACCCGCAGCTTCACCCCGACGAGACGAATCGATCGCCACCGGAGCGCCGCCGTCCCGACCACTCCTCCGCCGTCTAGAGCTCTCGAAAAACCCCCCAAGCACCGGACACGTGAGTAGCAGGATCAGAGTCGTGTCGTGCGTGTCTCGTCTTCACGCACGAGACTCGCCAGGACACGACGAGCTCAGTGTTGTGCTCGGACACACGAGACTGTGCTCGTGCGTGTCGTGCTAAGCGAGGACACGAGAAATCCTGTGTCCTTAACTGTCAGGACACAGGACAGTTTTTATTTTTTATATATAAATGTTAATCTAAACTAAATAAATGAACCTAAACCCTAACCCTTAACAAAGCCAACGGGCTGACCCCCTGGCCAGCCCGACTCGACCAAAAACCCCTCCCCCCGTGCGCTGTGTTGGCTCGGGTTCGAGCTGCCACTGCTGTTGTTTCTTTTCTTTTCCTTTTCCTTTTTCTTTTTCTTTTTCTATTATATATATATTTATATATATATGTATATACATATATTTGTATATATATATGTATTATTCTATATATACTATAATTTTGTATATATATATATTTACTGTTTATATATATATATATATATATATATATATATATATATATATATATATATATATATTATATAAAAAAAAATATATATATATATATATATATATAGATATATATATATATATATATATATATATATATATATGTATACTTCATTATTTTGTGTATGTATATATATATATATATACATATATATATATATATATATATATATATTATATATATATATATATATATATATTTCCTTATGTATATATATTATTATATATATACTATATATATATATGTATACATTAATTTTGTATATATAAATATGTTATATAGATAAGTATTTTCTTATATATATATATCTATATATATATATATACATATATGTAATTTATATATATATATATATATATATCCAATATGTAAACATCCCTATATTTGTGTATAAATATTTTCATATATATATATACACTATTTTATGTATGTATTTTACTTAGCTTAGTATAAATTATCTTTATAAGATAATATTCATACTTTTATAGTTACTATGCATAACTTTACCTTATTAAAATATTAATATATATTTGCATTTCTACCCCTTAGTATTTTCTGTATATTTAAATTACTGCAACCATTTGGTGTCCAAGCCTAGCATGGGTATTTGGGCTCAAATGTGTTTTCACACATTCAAGACCTGTACAAGTCATATTGGACTTGATTCATGGCCTTGGGTCCTGTATTTGAACTTTGGTTCAAATTATATACATGGACAAAATACGCAGATAATTAATTATTGTGTGCAAATGTTGTTTTTGATTTTCTGAAAATACTTAAAGTACTGCTAAAATTATGGAAAAATAGTATTTAGATACTATGTTAAGTTGGCTAATTTAGTATAATTTTTGTAGTATTTAATTTACTGTTTTGCCCCTAGTTTGGCATATGAAACCAAAACTCATTTTCTGTATACTTAGGAAAACTGATTTTTATAAAATACTTGTACTGGTTAGTAAATTCCAGAAAAATTATAATAAATTTCTATGATTAACAAGGATCACTTTGTTACTTTACTTTAAACAAAACTAGGCTTTTTGTCTATCTCTAAAATTGTTAGAACACAATGGTCTTTTGATTTATTTATTGATTAATTATGACTTGTAGCTTTTTGTGTTATTTTGAGTTTTAGCCGTGTTAAACCCCATCCCTCACTAGTGTAAAGACCCTAGAAAGTTAGTTAACATAGTGTGTCATCCCACATTGGTCTCCTATGCCAAAGTTATTATTTTGGCTAGGTGCCCAATCACAAGTCGTGTTTCACCAATTAGTGTCCTAGTATTTTAGCTTAGTGTAAAAACTAAGTTATTGTATTTACTTCTACAGCGACGAGTTACCGGACATCCATAGCATTGTTATCGCAGCTTGTTTTGTTTTGCTTTGCTAGAGGCAAGTACTTTCTACGAACTTTACATACTGCTATAAACCATAAAACTGCGAATCACCAACCATGTTAAATGCTGATCCTTGGGGTAGCAAGTTAGAACTTTACATGTTGTATTACTTTCAATCTCTACCATGTTTATACCGTATCTCATAATCTCTCTCATATGCTTAAATAACGGGTTAAGGGGAAACTGCTAGTAGTGTACGTGATCATGACCCCCTTCTCCGTATGTATTTATCGAGCACCGTTACATTCTATATGTATCTGTGTCGTATGTCTGGTCCCGCATTTGTGTATGGATATACATCGATGCCGTTATGTGTACATATGTGCACATCAGAAAATTGATATGTACCGCTGTACATCCTGATTTCCTATTGACTGATCACTCACCTACTACAGTTTTAAACTTTAAAATGTGTATCTATCGCCATGATAAAATATACCTAAAACTGAACCAACATGATATGTCATTTCCTTTTCATCACATGATCAGTATTATATGTTTGTTAGATTTAGTACTTGCTCCCGTCCTGACAGGATAACGTTGTAGGTATCCTTACTGAGAAGGAGTTACTCTGTGACACATACTATGGAGATACTACCGAGGACCCGGTTCTGCTTTACGAGGATGTTCCTGCGGGGAACCTCGCCTAGTTGTCTTTTGTTTACTTAGACTTTTGAGAGTAGACATGTATTAGACTATATCTTTTTGTAACTGGACATTTATCCAGTTTTACTTTACAGTTCACTTGTACTTGGACATTTTACTATATACGACGACTTTTGTGTTTGGAGCATTTATGATTCTTCTTCACTTATAGAACTGTTAGCACATTTAGTCTTATCTTGTTGTCTTTAGAACAGCTTACTACGTTTTATCTCAACGTAGGCTGGGCATGCCTCGTCCTGGCCCAACAATTTGGGTAGCGGGTCGTGACACCATGCATCTATAGATTGTCATGAGGGTAGTATTTTGTTCAGTCCTCCAGGCACAACACCATTCAGTGTCAGGAGGACAGGGCCGGAGATCAGCCTAGAGCCGAACTGTTGTACGACAGTTGGGGACGTAGCACCGCCACACCCTATCATTAGGGAGTTTATGGATGTATTCCCAGAGGATCTTCCAGGGCTTCCGCCTGACAGAGATATGGAGTTCACTATAGATTTAGTGCCGGGTTCATCACCAGTATCCCGGGCTTGCTATAGAGTGAATCCCAAGGAGGCCGTAGAGATGAAAGAGCAGATTGATGACCTGTTGAAAAAGGGTTTCATTCGATCCAGTGCTTCTCCATAGGGAGCGCCAGTGCTCTTTGTGCCTAAGAAGGATGGTACAGTCCGGTTGTGTATTGACTACCGGGCGTTGAATGCCATCACCATCAAGAACAAATATCATTTGCCCAGGATAAATGATTTGTTCGACCAGTTGAGTGGGGCGAAGGTGTTTTCCAGGATAGACTTGAGATCCGGGTACCACCAGGTGAAGGTTAGAGCAGCAGACATCCAGAAGACGACATTCAACACGAAGTACGGGCAGTACGAGTTTCTGGTGATGCCATTTGGTCTCACAAATGCGCCAGCTGTCTTTATGAATTTGATGAATAAGGCATTCCACCAGTATCTGGATAAGTTCGTCGTAGTGTTTATCGACGACATCCTGATATACTCGAAGATGCCGGAGGAGCATGCAGAGCACTTGCAGATAGTTTTGGAGATTCTGAGGCATGAGAGATTGTTTGCCAAATTGCCGAAGTACGAGTTCTTTTTAGACCGAGTGGAGTTTCTCGGCCATGTAGTTACTAGAGAGGGAATCTCGGTGGATCCCAGGAAGATTGCTGCAGTTGAGACATGGAAGGCTCCGACGTCAGTTTCAGAGATCAGGAGCTTTCTGGGTTTAACAGGCTATTATAGAAAGTTCGTCTAGGACTTTGCTAGGATAGCTGAACCCATGACGAAGCTGACGCAGAAAAATGCAGAGTATATTTGGTCAGAGGACTGCCAGACAGCATTTGAGGAGCTGAAGAGGAGGCTGACGACCGCTCCAGTTCTGACATTACCTTCAGGTTCTGGAGGTTTTACCATATACAGCGATGCTTCTGGAAAGGGGCTAGGATGTGTCCTACAGCAGCATGGGAAAGTGATTGCTTATGCATCTAGACAATTGCGGACTCATGAGCGGAATTATCCTACCCATGACCTAGAGTTAGCTGCGGTGATCTTTGCACTCAAGTTATGGAAACATTACTTATACGGAGAGCGTGTGGAAATCTTTACTGACCACAAAAGCTTGAAGTATGTGTTCACGCAGAAAGAGCTGAACATGAGACAAAGACGATGGTTGGAGTTGATGAAAGACTTCGACATCGATTTACAGTATCATCCCGGGAAGGCAAATGTGGTGGCGGATGCGCTGAGCAGGCATCCGATGGCATGGTACCTGATGATTGATCGGCATTTGCGGGAGGATCTGGAGAAGCTCGGTATCGAGCTAGTTCGGCCAGGATTAGTGATACAGATGATGGCGCTTGACATTCAGTCAGGTTTGATAGAGCAGATCCGGGAGGCACAGTCTATAGATGAGAGCCTTCGCAGACTTTGAGCCCAAGCTTTAGCTGGATTGCTGGATGACTTCACTATAGCAGAGGATGGATCCTTGAGGCATGGCAGCCGATTGTGCATGCCGAAGGGAGAGCTGGTAGAGGCAGTCTTACAGGAGGCGTACCGATCGAGATATTCTATTCACCCTGGTGCTAACAAGATGTACCGTGACGTACGGGAACATCTTTGGTGGCACAGGATGAAGAGGGATGTATCACGTTTTATCTCGAGATGCCTAGTTTGCCAGCAGGTCAAGGCGGAGTGCCAGAGGCCAGCTGGTTTGTTGCAGCCGTTATCCATTCCCGAGTGGATGTGGGAACATATGACGATGGACTTCGTCTCAGGGCTTCCTCGTTCCAAGGAGGAAAGGATGCCATTATGGTCATCGTGGACAGGCTGACGAAGTATGCGCACTTTATACCCTTCAAGGTGGGGCTTTCCACCGAAAAGTTGGCAGAGCTATACATGCAGCAGATAGTTCGCCTACACGGAGTGCCGGTGAGCATTGTGTCCGACAGAGATAGCAGATTCATTTCCCACTACTAGAGGAGCTTGCAGGAGGAGTTGGGCAGTAGGCTCAAGTTCAGTACGACGTACCATCCGCAGACAGATGGGCAGTCCGAGAGGATGATACAGACACTGGAGGATATGCTGAGGACCTGCGTGCTGGACTTCGGAGGATCTTGGGAGAGCCATCTGCACTTGGTAGAGTTTTCATACAACAACATCTACCAAGCCAGTATCGGTATGTCTCCTTTCGAGGCGCTATATGGACGACGATGCCGTACACTGCTCTTTTGGGATGATGTTGGAGACAGAGTTATGCTTGGGCCAGAGATGATCACGGATGCAGCAGAGAAGGTCGGGATGATCAGAGACAGGCTCAGAGTAGCCCAGGACAGGCAGAAACACTGGGCTGATACTAGTCGCAGACCGATGGAGTTCGCAGACGGTGATATGGTGCTAGTGAAGATATCACCTACTAGAGGGACGATCCGGTTCGGACGAGGAGGGAAGCTGAGCCCTAGATACATCGGGTCGTTCGAGATACTTGGCAGGATCGGAGAGGTAGCTTACAGGGTTGCACTTCCACCCAACCTAGCAGGAGTTCACGATGTCTTTCACGTATCTCAGCTGAGGAGATATGTTCCAGACCCCAGTCATGTGCTAGATCATACAGAGTTGGAGGTCGGACCGAGCCTTACAGTTTCTGAGCAGCCAGTGGAGATATTAGACAGGAGGGAGAAGAGGCTGAGGAACAAGGTTATACCCTTAGTACGAGTAGCTTGGAGCCGTCACTCTCCGGGTGAATCTACTTGGGAGAGGGAGTCGGACATGAGGGAGAGATACCTTTACCTGTTCGATCCAACCGCTGCGAGGGAACCATCCGTTCCCGCTTGATACCTTAGAGGTTAGTTTCGATCGCAGCCTTAGTCATTTTGTTGCATTGCTTGCTATGTTAGAATATTGTAGGATCTTCAATCCTTGTGAATTTCGAGGACAAAATTTTTCAAGGAGGAAAGACTTATAAGCCCCTGTTTTTCAAAATTTATTTAATTAGTATTAATTAATTTTAAATGTCATATTTAGCCTTAAAATAATTATTAGGATTTTTAGGATTTTTTCTAGAATTTTAAATGAGTTTTAAATACAAAAATATCAATTTGCAATTTTCTAAAATGTTTTAATATCATTTTGTAATTTTTAGAAATTGTTTTAATATGGTTTTGTAATTTATTAAATTATTACAATATCGGTTTGAAATTTTCCAATTGTTATGTGTAAATTTTATTTGCACATAAACAGTGGGGGATGGGTTATGCAAATTATTATTTGCATTTATCTACCTTAGGGACCTATCTGTAATTACCTAAAGTCTAGGGGGTTTCCTGTAAAACCTAATCTACCCACCCCCGACGACCGAGCTGCACCCCCGACTGCCCGACGACCGCCACGACTGGCCTGCCCCCGCCATTTCCGGCCGTCCGACCGACTTAGGACCGCCTTAACCCACCTATTTAAACCCCCTCACTCCCCTCAGCCCAGCCACCACTCTCCCCGACCCATCACCGCCGACCATAGCCACATTCTTCCCCAAACCCTAAGCCCCAAACCCTAACTCCGGCCATCTACCCCGTCTAGCCTCTACCGTAGTCGCCGTCGTCATCGACCACCCCCAGTCGACGCGCCGTGACGAGCTAGCCGCACCCAGCGCCACCCGAGCGCCACCGCCCCGACCACTCCTCCGCCGTCCACGGCCTTCGAAAACTTCCCAATCACCGGAAACGTAAGTTGCAGCAGTGAATCGTGTCATACGTGTCTCGAATCCACGTATGTGGTTCGCCAGGACACGGGGATCCTAGTCCAGTACTTGGACACGTAAATTGATGCTCGTCGTGTCGTGCATAGCACGGACACGTAGACTCTGTGTCCCAAACTGTCAGGACACAGAGTGATATTTCGGGCTACTGTTACAATCTAACTTAAACCTAAATAAAACTAACATAAGTCCTAACCCTAACACAACGAGCGGGCTGACCCCCTGGCCTGTAGCAACCAGTTTTCCAAATAAGGGTAATTTTGAAATTTCATGTTTATAATTATTTTAATAATGATATTTAATTCATGATATGATTTTTGGTGATTTTAAATTATTTTTAAAATTATTTAAATCAATGACTTGTGGTTTTGACGTTTTGCTAGTGAAATCCTAGAGACTGTTTGACCTAGAGCCTAACCATGTGATTATGATATTTTAATATCATTTTTGGCCTAAGAATATTTTTGCATTTGACCTCTTTGAATTATTTTGATATTATTTTATTATTTATTATATTGTTTTGGGGTTATTTGAGTCGGGTTCGAATTTCAACTCAATCCGACTTGAAACGGGGACCCGGGGGTAGTTTGACTCTAGTGGGACCCACACACTAGTTAGGCATGGCCCACATGATATTAATTTTAGTCCACATGATAGAAATATTTTAGTTAGAGGTTAGACTAATTATTATGGATAAGGTTAGTGTAATTATAGACTTTAGAATGACTAATTTAGCCCCAACCAATTAGCCCTTTCCTAATACTCATAGAATAGGTTAGTGGGGGCATTTTGGACCTTACCATAATAGGACAAATAGACCCATATGGCCAGCCACTTTCGGAAAGGATAGGCTCAAGTTTATTTCATTATTCTCATCCACACTCTCTCTCTCTCTTGTTCTTCCCCAAATTCCTAGAGAGCAATTTCTAGCAATTTCTCCACCAAATCCTTCCATTTGCCACCAAATCTTCTTCTTTCCTTCTCCATTCTAGCCAAGGAGAAAGCTACCCAAGTTTGGGAGGATTCGGAGCTCGTTCGTGTCCTTTTGGAATCTCTACGTGTCGGTGTCGCTCCGGGAAGGCTTTTCTTCGATTCAATCTACCGGGAGGTATAAATTCCTTCTCCTTTTCATTTCCTCATGCATATAGGTCTATTTTGAACCCATAGGAATGACCCCCATGGTTGTATCTCCATTTGTGTCCATTTCGTGTCCATTTGGAGGTCATAGGAGTGTCCTTTGTGTTGTGGTTGTGTCCATGTGGGAAAATCCCAAATTTGGACACACTATATGTTGTTGTTATGTATGAATGAATTATTACATGTTTAATCTCATATTTTTGTATTGGAGATGTGTTCTATAGTGTCTCATATATATATATATATTAGTGTAGAGAGTGAGTTCTTGATATATTATGTTATATACTTGTGTCTTTTGTCTCAAACTACCCAAATCCGTCATGATTTTTATCCACGTTTTTAATTTCAGCCCTAACTTAGAAATGTCATAACTTCTAGCTCAAAGCTCGGTTTAATCTTCCGTTTTTTAGAAGAAGCGTATTGAAGTTAGCTTTCCAAAACATGTATTAATAGGCCTAATTCTTTCTTTAACTTTCTGGAGAATTATTTGAGTGTCAGCTGTACGAAAGACAAACGCGTTCTCGGTGTTTTTGCAATTCTGGGAGTTTTCGGAAACGAAAACGCGATCCGTTTGAAGTTTCGGAAAGCTAACACATAGATCTATAACATACTTTAATCCTAAATTTTAATTCATGCTGAGATGGTACAGTATTGATTATTAGTAGGAGTTACTATTCGGCATATGCATTTTGTGCACCCTTGTGTGTAATATAATGTTCTATTTGATTTTAACCCATGTTAATGTATATACATTATGTAATTAAATAGAGAATGCAAGCATGAGTAAATGTTTAAATAAATGATGTATGAGGTGTAAGTATCCTATCTAATGTAAGCATGTATAAGTATGGCTTGTAATGAATATGTAGGTTCCATAGTATGTAATATATGGTGCATATAGTGGTGCAAGAGAATAAATGAATGATGAATGAATACAAGTATGAATGTAATGTAATAATAGATGTAATGTATGCAATATACAAGTTAATGAGATGTAATGTTCTATATTAACTCAAATCCTATATTACCTCATGTACCCCCTTACACTATGTTGACACTATCACACTTGACACATTGTTCACTTACACTTTGACACTCTTTGATATGTATACACTATGTATGCCCATTTAACCCTCACTTGCCCCTTTGTCATGTTCACATACACACACATAGCCTCTTAAATAAGTATTTATGAATATAGTTAACTTAGCTATGTATGTATCACTACTAGAAAATTTGTTTATAGTAACGATGAAGATCAGTCACTAATATATATTAGTACTGACTGAATTCCGTCAGAAAGGATACTAGTGACGGATTAATCACATGAGTAACGGAATTAGTGTCAGTCACTGTTACGAGCGACGCTAATACTAGTGACGGACAAATCCCTAAATCTGTTACTATAATTAGACATGCCACGTAGGTAAGTATTTATCTTTCAATTTAAAAACGTATTTAATATTTATTACTAACTAATGAGTCAGTCACTATTGTTGGATCATTAATAATTATTACTAACTAATAAGTCAGTCACTATTGTTGGGTCATTAATAAAATAATTACTAACTAATAAATCAGTCACTATTGTCGGATCATCAATCAAAATTATACATTTTTTAACCACATTCCTGATTATTTGATCCGTTATTAATAATATACTACAAGAAAAATAGTTTTTCTTGACAATTTTTCAACGTCAAGAGAGGCCAGTTGATAATAAAAAAAATGGTACAAAAAATCTGTTTATAATTATATTTTATATGCTTTCCTTTGCATGTTACCGTTCAAATACACATAATATTAACATAGCAAAAATGAACACTTTTCAAATGGCCTTATTTTATTGAAAGCATACACTTTGTACATCACAAGCATTCAAGTATATACAAAAAAAATTGTCATACTACAAAGTAGTAAAAATTTCTAGGTCGAACTTGGACTTGTTGTAACTAGACTTTGGAGACAAAGTCAGATAATCTTTCTCATTCTTGTACTTCTTGATATCGATACACCAACAACCTTCTTGGTATCGTCATCCTCACCAAAATTCTTCTCATCAGCCTCCTAGACATCAAAATCACAAGTACTGTGAATAAAAAATATATCCAAAAACACTAAAAACATGCATCATGGTTGAAACAATTGCCAAGAACAAGTAGCCTATAATGACAACTTCGACATCAAAACAAGGTACCAGCAATAGCTAAAACTGTCAAGGAACGGATGATTGCCATACATTGACAAATCTACAAGAAAAAATTACCTAAAATGACTATATTCCCACATAGACAACATGAAAAATACCAAACATGCACAAAAAAATATCTAACAAGCAATTATTATATAATCCCTCGGATATAATGTACCTTGTGCACGAGATGGAGCAATACGAGGCACTGGTGTTGGCTTCTGATTGGTTATTGTTTCTTAGGCATCGAAACTACTCCTGAAAGTTAAGTAAACATGTACAACCATCAGCAACAAAATTTGAATCCAAGTTAAAAGGAAAAGGATGCACATCAATCTTCTTTCAGTAGTGTATTTTCAGTGTTAGTGCCACGTCCTAGTATATTTTCAATGTCAGTGCCACGTTTGATACTTGTCTACACGGATGCGACACATTTTCCAAGTCATAGTGCTTCTTAGCTCTTGTTCCATTTTTTCCACCACCTATAATAGTCCCACCAAGTTAAACGAAGCTGCACAAGACCACAATCATTCTAGTATATGATCTACATTACCATTTTTTTTGGTATATGCAAGCATCTGCAACAAGACCACAACATATACTTTTTTTAACTCAAACATATGCAGCCTCCAAAATCCTTTTGGGTGAAATATATTAATCAACCAACTTCAGCAAAAAAGTAACAAAGTATATAATTTATGCCTTACAACAGCCAATATGCAGAGTTACGTCATAAAAAAACTATCAAGGCATACATACCTCAGAAGCAGAAGCACTGAATGGGCCACAAGCTTGGTTGGTAATTCACACATATCCAGTTTTTTATTTCCAACTAGTAATATTGTGAACAAGTAATCAGTAATAATATCACAAACAGGGTATAGCTAAGACAATACAAGACCTGCAACATATATTGTTCAGCGTTCAATAGTAGAACTCCTACCAGATGCCAGTAGAGCAACTGCAAATAGCTTAGAACTCCAACCTCCTAGGACATTCTGTGAAAATAAGAAAGAAAGAAATACTCAACAAAGCTATTGACAAACAACAAAAAAAACTATATGAAAACTACAATAGAAATAATTCCTCCTTAACTTTTTATGAATTAAAGAGGAAAGAAAAGAAGAAAGAATAAATGATGACAACGACATCAGAAAATGTGTGCCTCTAGTAGAAAGATTGAACCATGGATCAAAGGAAGTCATTATTTTGAGCGTTCAATATTATGAAGGAAATAAAAAAACATCGTAATCAGCTAACACTGGATTTTATGAAAGATTTCTGGTTCTAGTTTTGTTTGATTATTTTGCCAAAACTATATTAATAAATATAATATTCTACGACTTAATATGAAATTTTGAAATTGATTATTAGACAAATTGGTGAAGTACTGATATTTCATTCAAGAGAACCTTGTTCGAACCTAAAAATCCATTAATATTTTTTTCTTCTTCTAATACTCTTGAGCCGCCTTTTGAGTTTCCAGGCGGCATGCATGGAAACCATTCTATGAATACTTCATACAATTTTAAACAAGTTTTCAATTCAAACAAAATGGTTCAGTTTCCCAGTAAATTACATGTGTTAAAGGTTTCTTGGAGACGATGTTGTAAGTTAACTACACGTATTAGTAACCTATTCTTTTTTTTTTAGGTTTTGCTAACTAGTGGGCACTCAGTCCATTTTTGTTCACCCATCAAAACCATAGTGTTTGTTCACCCTCCACTAAGAAATGACACATGTCAAATTAAAAGTGAAAACCACTTTGGTAGGTGAACAAAACCACTCCCAAAGTGATTTTATGTTGGCTGATTGACATGTGTCATGTTCTTAGTGGAGGGGTGAACAAACATCATAGTTTTGGTGGGTGAACAAAAATGGACTCAGTGGTCACTAGTTAAGAAAAGTTTAATTTACCTTAAACAATGTGCAACATTTGTTAAAGATAACTTATTGTTTTTACATGAATTGGTAATTGCTATTCTTTAATAAGTGTTCTTTTTAATTTATTTGCATGTTTCTTTAGAAAAAATACATTAAAATTAGCAATAGTACCACACTTTGTTTATACATATATTTTTACATAAAAACTACATCAATAACAAAGAAAGCTACATCAAACAGGACCCACTTATTAGTTAACAATTTAAGTATATTCAATAAAATGTGACCAGTGTATAAGTTAATGACTAAAGCTAATGTTAGTGCCAACAAAATATAATAGCAAAAAAGAAGCATAAAGCATTGATGTGCAGGATTATATAACATGCCAAAGATCACATCTAAAGCATCAGGTAACTCTTGAAATAAACAATGGGACAAAACAACTCACCCATCTAGCATGCATCTAGGAGCAATCAACCTAGTCACCCTGTAGATAAACGACTAAAACTGCTAAATTCTTCTTTTATTTCGTGTCCATCTTCATCTTGCTTTTCCAAAAAAATTCAAAAATGACAATACAATTCATGTAATCATTTAAACTAATACACAAAAGCTTAGAAAAAGCATACCTCAACAACCGTAACGTAAACACACCTGCACAGAAGACCAGAATTAGTTATCAGATACCACACCAGAATCTCCATCCAGAGTACAGATTGCCTGCTATTAGAGTGATGACATTTGAGAAGACATACCGAGTCCAATTTCCAAAAAGATTCATGGTAAAACCTCCCATGGTAACCTGGTATAATCAATTAACATAAATTAGTACTATAATCTAACATCAATTACTTGATATCCCTGCCATGGTAACTTACCTCGATGAAGAAAAATGAGTGTGTATGCAAGAGATTTCAGATCATGTGAGTCAGAGAAGGAGTATTGATCATTTAAATTGCATACAAATAACAGCTAGAGAGGCTCCATGAAGCAAATTTTAGTTCAATTGTAAGAAGATAAGAGAAGTAATGTCATTAAATGCTTAAAGGGCAGTCTATTGGTTGACAACATCATAACTGCAATATCAATCAAGACCTTGAAGCTATTGGTCCTATCCATGAAGCAAGAGAACCTTTATCTGGTTCTACATTCTTGGAGTCAATATTGCATATATTCTATTAGTTGAACTGAGGTATAAAAGCTCACACCCCAATTTATTTACCTTGTATCTTATCCTTTCCACCGGCCTTCTATTTTTAGTCCTTAGTCATCAATACTGCATATATTGAGATTAAGGCACGAGATAACACCCCAATTGTATTACTAATAACACATACTGAATACATTGATTTGTCTTATGGAGCAACTTATAACCAAGACCCGAGCATGAATCTTAATTGCTGAAATTGAGAAAATAGGAATTTGCTAGGATGTTTCTTCCTAAGCTAAGATTCAGCATATACAAGTTGCAGCCCTTTACTTCTTCTCAATAAGATGGAATTATTTGTTCATTAGATTATAGAGGATTTAGTTGGTAAGAAATAATGGTATTAGTCATAGCACCAAAAGAAGATTGGCTTCATCATACGAATCATCGTATAACTAATTATATAATAGGGTATTTTAAATGATATAAAAGGAAAGAAAGCCAAAATGAAATGGATATTCAGACTTAAATGTATGTAAGTAGTTACGTTGGGATATATATCTAGTGTTAAGCCTAATCTAAATAATAGATGACTTAGAATGCCATCAGTCCTAATTGCACCCTTAAAGGGGTTCAGTAAATAATTGTGATTCTCCCGGGAAATCAGTTCTTCTCGATGTACTTACATATATGTGTAATAAATTCTATCATATGAAGAAATCAAATTCAATTTGCACATTGAATCAAATTCATACGGTACCTTGAGCAACTCTGGAATACTCTACTTTCAGAGTATCAGATATGACAACAAGTTAATCACATCACAAACACATATTCTTAAGTTTGCTACTATTAAAGGCATCAATTGTACTATATTATAGCAATCATATTATCTTTAAAATTAAAAATTTATAGATTTTTCTTTCAACCAGTAGTATCGGATATGAGGCTATCGCCGATTCGAGAAAATCTTCACTCAAGGACTCGAGCAACCGTATCGGCAAATGTTTCGACGGCGACAAATTATCCCATAATCCACTCCCGCTACGTCAATTTTGATATCGATCAATCTAAAAGCTTGATGAATTGGATAATAAACCAAAAAAACCCAACACACAAACTCTATCATTATTTGGCCATAACATATGCTTTTGACTTATGTTGCATGAATATGGAGTTATGGACACAAGATAAAGACACTATACAAATATGAACATGGACACGGGTATGGACACCAATACCAATACGGACAACATTTCCTGTATTTGTGTAACATAGCCTTTTACTGATATAAATATCAAGTAAAAATATATAATCTGAAAGGCTAATGGAGAAGAAAATCCAATTTGAAAAGAAATAAAAGGAATTAAGGTTAGGGTTTATTTTAAAAGACATTGCTCAAAAATTCCTCATTCTCCATATACGCTTGATGAATTGAACACAAACACCAAGAACCCTAATAACCCACACAAGTCCTGACATTACTCCATCGTGAAGAGATACTATTCTAAGACAACTACGAAAAACCTCTTATCTATAAGGGAAAGGAAATTAGGGTTAGGGTTTTGAAATGTACCGATGCCGGAGCCGGTATGGGATCTCCTCCCTGGACAAGGAAAGACCGGAGGAGGAAAGACCGAATCTGGAGGTGAGACCCGGAGGAGCAGCTATAAAAACAAAAACAAAAATATTAGAGGAGGAGGAGGAGATCACACCATTTAAACCACGTTCTTCCAAGATTTGGGAGCTACAAATGTTATAGCAGTTGTTGCCATAAACAGAATTCATACGAGAAGACTCGTTTTGGGGCTAAACTGCAGAGTAAGTTACTTTTCAACTTGTGGAAAGGTGATGTCTTCCCCCCAATCTGTTATGTGCTTATTAAAATATTAGAGGAGAAAGTAAAAATATTGGAGGAAAGGATTGTATGCGCAGGAGACAAACAAAAAAAGTGGCGCTCTATTTTTTTTCCTATCCCGCTGACCAGATTTTGGATGACCAAATCTTTATAATTATTAAAATATTTTTTTCTTATTAAATTAATTATTTAGTATAAAAATATATTCTTTATTAGTAGTGACTGATTTAGGAGTCCCTTTGTTTTTACAATCCAATTACAATATTTTCACGCATATTTTTATCTAATGACTAAAATAAGTTTAGTGACCGGATAGTCCGTCACCACTTAGTATTTATTCCGTCATAAATAGTATTACTTACGTTTCTCTTAATCTGACCTAAAAAGTCTTTTACTAGTGACTGAATACCCATTCCGTCACTGACTTCTGTCACTATAAGCAAAAAATTTTGTAGTGTATATTATATATATGTTAGCATATTGTGTTGTAATATATAAGTTTATATAACCATTTGAAATGCCATGATTATAGACCTAATGTTGAATACCAATATATGCATGTGTATATATGTGTAGACATATATAGCTTAAAGTAATAGATTACCTAGTATATATCCAATGTAAATTCTTGCCTATTTGAGTATTGAATAATTGCATGCTATATAGTGTCGGGTGTATGTTGGCTTGTATAGCCTTGTATTGATGTGTGCTTGCTAGGATAGTCTTGGTTAGGCCTAGTAAGACTTGCTGGGTTAGGACATGACCTAGTTTGACCTAGTTTGACTAGTGCAGTTGACCAGAGTTGACCAAGGGTTGACTTTGGCCTAGTTTGACCTAGATTCATGTAGAATGCATTGTAGTGCTTTATATTACCCTTCTGGACATGTTGTGACTTGTGCTGTTCTAATTAGGAGCCAGACACCTCTCCTCGGACAGTATCTTTACCTTGGACATTCAGATATCAGACGAGTACATTCTCTGATCATTTCATATCCTGCTTAGAATTATTTCATGCATTAAATTACTTTACTTGTACTGTCACGTTGGTCACACGGATTGGTACTATACGGATCCCTTCTTAAGATGTTATTCTTAGGGAGCATCGGGTACTACATGTTATGTGCGTTTCACTTACTTGTCGTATCACTATGCTTCATAGGTTCTTTGATCACTTGTGACATATACTCTTATGATCACAGAGTCTCCTAGAATCTCCTATTCCATTTATTAGGTATCCTAGAATCTCCTAGAATCCCTATTTTTGGGACATCCATGTATCACCCTTCGGGGGCTTTGCGTGGAATCATAACATAACTTGTTTGGATCCTTGTGTATTGATTGGGGGTACGGGGGAGTAGAAGTAGATATGTAAATAATACCCAAGTAGTATCTTATCAGAATCTCTTCCATAGTGTCTTATCAGAATCTCCTATGCCATTTACATGTCTATATTGTACTCTGACTCACTAGCCACATGTTAGTTCTCTATTTATAGTAGATATTTCTATTACAGCTCTCTCTCTGTTTACATACAGCATTTCTTTCAGTACCTGTATCTTACTTTACTGCATGATTATATTTTCTAACCTGCTATGAACTGTTGAGATGTAATGTGCTCGCTCCTGTCCTGACTGGACCTGTTGATAAATTTTACAGATAGCCTGGAGGTTGCTTGCTAGCCTAGAGGAGACAGTAGAGGTTGCATAGCTAGCTAGGGTTTTTGCTTATAGTTTATTTTCAGTCATCTTGAGTTGTATTTATGGATTACTGTATTTGGGTTTTGAGATGTATTCTGAGTTTATATCTTAGACACTTAGACTTCTATCTGTTGTATCTCTTTTCGATTTCATGTTTTATCTATCTTCCTTTATGCTCTACCTTAGATGTGATTGATTTTACATTCTGCTATGTCACCCCCATTCGGGGAGTATAAACTGTTTAGTCTTATACTGTTAGATGCATTGAGACCTAGGACAACGTTCTACCGCCGATACTGCGGCGTAGGCTGGGCGTTGTTACGTTCTCGTGCCCTAACTCTAGGGTGCGGGTCGTGACACATTTTTAGTGGTGGCCCATGCAGGTCGAAATTCGTATTAGTGCGATTTCGTAGTAGCGCAACGACTTAGTTGTACTACTACGAGCCTGCTATAGGATACATAAATTAAGGTGTTAGGATGAGAGGATACTCAATCACTGTTAGGATTCCTTGAGAGATTCCTGGGATGACCCTTGAGAATCTCATTTTGAATTCCGATTTAAACTCCTTTTCCTTGTTTTGATTCACCTTTTTCCTTGATTTGAATTTGATTTTGTGGATTCATTGTAGAACTTTGAATCCTGGTATTAGTTGATGATTTTGATAAAATTTTGTAGTTGTTGATTTAATTTTGTATTTAGATTAATATTTTCAAATCCAAGGTACTCAATCACACTTAGGATTCTTTGAGAGATTTCTGGGACGACCCCTGAGAAACTCATTTTGAACTTCAATTGGAATTCCTTTTCCTCTTTTTTTGATTCACCCTCATTTCTTGCTATTGAATTTAAGCTTGATGGGTTCCTCTCGTTTGAACCGATGAGAAGGAACATATCTTCATTATTCTTTCTCGCCATTATTCCCTTGCATTCTTATTTACCTCTTATCTTAAACTCTGTCTCATTACATTAATTACCCATATCTTGTCGTCCCTACCAGATGTACTTCGAAATCTTTGAATCTTCGTATCTTTTGCATGGGGAAGGCTAAGGAAGTGACGTAAATTATGTAGCTCAGAGAAGACGTAACTGGTTATTTTATGATGATCTAAAGGAAATCAAATGTGGAGTATTCCATATGGAAACTTGAGATAGAAATGTGGTAAAGGTCTCGAATAGAATAAGGAGATGTATACTGCCAATCTGGAAACAATTACATTTAGAGAAATTTTGGGGTTATGAGATAGTTTATAGGTGTATTCAAAACTAATGAGGATATCAGAGGTCAACCTAGTTTTGAGAACTTAGAAAATCTTGGTTATTGATTCTGGAAAAAACTTTACTCTGAGGCTATGTGGAAGGTTAGTAATGGAAAAGAGAAGTTAATTATGTTTAATAAGGATATTAAACAAGATGTGCGAGGAAATGACTAGGGATAGAGAGAGCACAAAGTTATGGAAGTTTAGAGATTGTTGTGAAATATTTTTAGGAGAATAATATTCAGGAATGTATGTCGAAGAAAATACGGAAGTTGATTTTATGATGAAAGATAAGTTTTGTAAGGCCTAGAGATTTAAATTAAATAATACGAGGAGAACAATTTGAACAAGTTCAAGGAATTCGTAAACGGGATTTAGAGGTTGTGGGTTAAATTTAAGACAAGATGAAAGAACTTAGAAATTTAAATAAATGGTTAATGTTGATTCCTAAATGTGAGGGTTGTGCTTCAAGAGTGATGTTTGGAAATTGGAAATTGCCTACGGTAGTCATGGTAAGGGTTTAAGTAAAGGTTAAATTTTCATATGGAGACTGGTGAGGTAAAGATATGATTGGCAAGTTATGACCAGATGAACTTAAGAGTATCAGAAGCAGATGACTAACTCGATCTTCATTATTTTTGTGCATTAATTACCACCTCTTGAACTCCCACTTTTTAATTGAGATCCTTGACGTTCCTTATCGTGACTTTGATATTCGGAATGTAATACTAGTTGTTACCTTCCAACAAATCTTATATGCAAGACCTAGACGAGCTCACCTTCGTGTAGGTATATCATGTCCCACTAAAACCCGTCTTCTTGTACTCTATTTTCTTGATATGATTTTCTGGTCAACTTGCTAAACTATAACCTCTACCATTATACTAAATTTCTTCTTATTTCAATTAGAAATCCAGCCTTGACTCAATTCTTCGACCCGACATGTGATGGTGTTCTGCTTGTTTCCTTAGATGCTTAACCTTGTACCTTATCTGATTACTTGACCCGTTGGTTAAGAAACTTGAACTATGTAATTCCTTTCATCATTACCACCCTTATATCGTGTGCTGCTAAATTAGCCTTAGTTTTGCAAGCTTATCTATTTTCGAGCTTGGTCATGACATATTTTATTGGGTGGCCACCCACTAACATATTGTCTAATCAGAACCGGTACATGATGGTCTGATCAACCTATTGCACTTTGGTTCGCTTTTTCATGTATCAATCTATGAGAATGGAGACATAGTTAAACTTGACCCTAGAGTCTCATTCGCGACAGCCTTGACAATTCTCCTTGAAATCTTTTCATCGCCTATGAACCTCGTATTTGTACTCAGTCGAATTAAATTTAATCATGACCTGAACCTCCATCATTGGATGCTCGTGCTCATACTTTAATTTTATTGATTTCCCTTCTTGCCCAAATCTCGTTTTATCCCGAAATTGATCAACTTAGATCGTGTCAAGACAAAAATCTATTTGTGATTTGTTGTGCCTAAATTTTCAATTTTTGCCATTTTATGGAATAGTAACCTTTTAATAATTTCTTAGTTGCTTGTTAATGACCAATTTCTATATAGGATGGTAGACAGCTCTACAACCTTGATGATTGTTGTTCCCTTACCTTCCCAATTAGGACACCCTAGATTGTTTGTGTGTTGATACCATAGTATTGTTTTGACCTAGAATGACCAGTGCACCTAGGTGAGACTTCCAACTGCTACGGTATGCCCTGACCTTGTATACTATTCCTTCAAATTGCATGATTTAGATAAAAAAAAATTAGACCTTGATTGTTGGGAAATAGGGACGTCACCCCATTAGTATCAGTTGTAGATATATATAGGTTAGTCCTTGAAGTGGGGATGTGTGTCTCTAAACATGTAGCTTATGAGATTTATGAGAGATTATAGTATCAGCCTTGATAGGATGTACTAGTCTTTTGGTGAGTATAAATGTGTTATGAGAAATAGGGGCTTATATGTCTTAGTAATGCATCGTTCCTATGGTAATAGAATGTATTAATAGATGGTTAATAGGAAGATAATAGTTTGAGCATACCTATAGCCTATGATCAGTTCCTTTTCATCCTTAGTTAGGACCACTTTAAAATAGGTCCAGTCCCTTGGATATAGGTTCCAGTCCATATTTTATTGAAGTTCCATTACCGTCGTACAGCAGAGCAGTATTGGAGGTATTCCTAGATTGACACGTTTTAGATGTCCGTTATTATTCCAGTGTTAGAAAGTGTTACCTTAGATATTGGGTAGGTTAGAGGCTCTAGAAGGAGTACTATCGATCTTAAATTTCGAGGACGAAATTTTTCTAAGGTGGGTAGAGTTGTAGCAACCAGTTTTCCAAATGAGGGTAATTTTAAAATTTCGTGTTTATAATTATTTTAATAATGATATTTAATTCATGATATAATTTTTGGTAATTTTAAATCATTTTTAAAATTATTTAAATCAATGACTTGTGGTTTTGACGTTTTGCTAGTGAAATCCTAGAGATTGTTTGACCTAGAGCCTAACCATGTGATTATGATTTTTTAATGTCATTTTTGGCCTAAGAATATTTTTGTATTTGACCTCTTTGAATTATTTTGATATTATTTATTATTTATGATATTGTTTTGGGGTTATTTGAGTCGGGTTCGAATTTTAACTCAATCCGACTTGAAACGGGGACCCGAGGGTAGTTTGACTCTAGTGGGACCCACACACTAGTTAGGCATGGCCCACGTGATATTAATTTTAGTTCACATATGATAGAAATATTTTAGTTAGAGGTTAGACTAATTATTATGGATAAGGTTAGTGTGATTAGAGACTTTAGAATGACTAATTTAGCCCCAACCAATTAGCCCTTTCCTAATACTCATAGAATAGGTTAGTGGAGGCATTTTGGACCTTACCATAATAGGACAAATAGCCCCATATGGCCAGCCACTTTGGGAAAGGATAGGCTCAAGTTCATTTCATTATTCTCATCTACACTCTCTCTCTCTTGTTCTTCCCCAAATTCCTAGAGAGTAATTCCTAGCAATTTCTCCACCAAATCCTTCCATTTCGCCACCAAATCTTCTTCTTTCCTTCTTCATTCTAGCCAAGGAGGAAGCTACCCAAGTTTGGGAGGATTCGGAGCTCGTTCGTGTCCTTTTGGAATCTCTACGTGTCGGTGTCGCTCCGGGAAGGCTTTTCTTCGATTCGATCTACCGGGAGGTATAAATCCCTTCTTCTTTTCATTTTTTCATGCATATAGGTCTATTTTGAACCCATAGGAATGACCCCATGGTTGTATCTCCATTTGTGTCCATTTCGTGTCCATTTGGAGGTCATAGGAGTGTCCTTTGTATTGTGGTTGTGTCCATGTGGGAAAATCCCAAATTTGGATACACTATGTGTTGTTGTTATGTATGAATGAATTATTACATGTTTAATCTCATATTTTTGTATTGGAGATGTGTTCTATAGTGTCTTATATATATATTAGTGTAGAGAGTGTGTTCTTGATATATTATGTTATATACTTGTGTTCTTTTGTCTCAAACTACCCAAATCCGTCACGATTTTTATCCACGTTTTTTATTTCAGTCCTAACTTAGAAATATCATAACTTCTAGCTCAAAGCTCGGTTTAATCTCCCGTTTTTTTTAAAAGAAGCGTATTGAAGTTAGCTTTCCAAAAACATGTATTAATAGGCCTAATTCTTTCTGTAACTTTTTGGAGAATTATTTGAGTGTCAGCTGTACGAAAGACAAACGCGTTCTCGGTGTTTTCGCGATTCCGGAAGTTTCCGGAAACGAAAACGCGATCCGTTTGAAGTTTCGGAAAGCTAACACATAGATCTATAACATACTTTAATCCTATATTTTAATTCATGTTGAGATGGTACAGTATTGATTATTAGTAGGAGTTACTATTCGGCATATGCATTTTGTGCACCCTTGTGTGTAATATAATGTTCTATTTGATTTTAACCCATGTTAATGTATATACATTATATAATTAAATAGAGAATGCAAGCATAAGTAAATGTTTAAATAAATAATGTATGAGGTGTAAGTATCATATCTAATGTAAGCATGTATAAGTATGGCTTGTAATGAATATGTAGGTTCCATAGTATGTAATATATGGTGCATATAGTGGTGCAAGAGAATAAATGAATGATGAATAAATGTAAGTATGAATGTAATATAATAATAGATGTAATGTATGCAATATACAAGTTAATGGGATGTAATGTTCTATGTTAACACAAATCCTATATTACCTCATGTACCCCCTTACACTATGTTGACACTATCACACTTGACACATTGTTCACTTACACTTTGATACTCTTTGATATGTATATACTATGTATGTCCATTTAACCCTCACTTGCCCCTTTGCCAAGTTCACATACACACACATAGCCTCTTAAATAAGTATTTATGAATATAGTTAACTTAGCTATGTATGTATATTATATATATGTTAGCATATTGTGTTGTAATATATAAGTTTATATAACAATTTGAAATGCCATGATTATGGACCTAATGTTGAATACCAATATATGCATGTGTATATATGTGTAGACATATATAGCTTAAAGTAATAGATTACCTAGTGTATATTCAATGTGAATTATTGCCTATTTGAGTATTGAATAATTGCATGCTATATAGAGTCGGGTGTATGTTGGCTTGTATAGCCTTGTATTGATGTGTGCTTGCTAGGATAGTCTTGGTTAGGCCTAGTAAGACTTGCTGGGTTAGGACATGACCTAGTTTGACTAGTGCAGTTGACCAGAGTTGACCAAGGGTTGACTTTGGCCTAGTTTGACCTAGATTCATGTAGAATGCATTGTAGTGCTTTATATTACCCTTCTGGACATGTTGTGACCTGTGCTGTTCTAATTAGGAGCCAGATACCTCTCCTCGGACAGTATCTTTACCTTGGACATTCAGATATCAGGCGAGTACATTCTCTGATCATTTCATATCCTGCTTAGAATTATTTCCTGTATTAAATTATTTTACTTGTACTGTCACGTTGGTCACACGGATTGGTACTATACGGATCCCTTCTTGAGATGTTATCCTTAGGGAGCATCGGGTACTACATGTTCTGTGCATTTCACTTACATGTCGTATCACTATGCTTCACAGGTTCTTTGATCACTTGCGACATATACTCTTATGATCACAGAGTCTCCTAGAATCTCCTATCCCATTTACTGGGTATCCTAGAATCTCCTAGAATCCCCATTTTTGGGACATCCATGTATCACCCTTCGGGGGCTTTGCGTGGAATCATAACATAACTTGATTGGATCCATGTGTATTGATTGGGGGTACGGGGGAGTAGAAGTAGACATGTGAATAATACCCAAGTAGTATCTTATCAGAATCTCTTCCATAGTGTCTTATCAGAATCTCCTATGCCATTACATGTCTATATTGTACTCTGACTCACTAGCCACATGTTAGTTCTCTATTTATAGTAGATATTTCTATTACAGCTCTCTCTCTGTTTACATACAGCATTTCTTTCAGTACCTGTATCTTACTTTACTGCATGACTATATTTTCTAACCTGCTATGAACTGTTGAGATGTAATGTGCTCGCTCCTGTCCTGACTGGACCTGTTGATAAATTTTACAGATAGCCTGGAGGTTGCCTGCTAGCCTAGAGGAGACAGTAGAGGTTGCATAGATAGCTAGGGTTTTTGCTTATAGTTTATTTTCAGTCATCTTGAGTTGTATTTATGGATTACTGTATTTGGGTTTTGAGATGTATTCTGAGTTTGTATCTTAGACACTTAGACTTCTATCTGTTGTATCTCTTTTCGATTTCATGTTTTATCTATCTTCCTTTATGCTCTACCTTAGATGTGATTGATTTTACATTCTGCTATGTCAACCCCATTCGGGGAGTATAAACTGTTTAGTCTTATACTGTTAGATGTATTGAGACCTAGGACAGCGTTCTACCGCCGACACTGCAGCGTAGCTGGGCGTTGTTACGTTCTCGTGCCCTAACTCTAGGTGCGGGTCGTGACACGGCCAGCCCGACCCGACTCGAGAACCCGACCCAGAGGGCCGAGTTCGAGCCCCCCCTGCTGTTCTATTGTTTCTTTTTCTTTTTCCTTTTTGTTTTTCTTTTGTTTTTTTTTTATTATTATATATATATATAGATATATATATATATATAGATATATATATATATATATATTTTATATATATATATATATCTATATATATATATATATATATATATATATATATAATATATATATGCAGTATTAGTATATACCTATATATATATATGTATATACTGTACATAGCAGTATTTTTATATAATATATATATATATATATATATATATATATATATATATAATTATATATATATATAGATTATATATATATATATATATATATATATAATATATATATATGGTATATGTACATATGTATTTATATATATATATATATATATTATATATATATATATATATATATATATATATATATAGATATATTATGTATATACTGTACATATGCATATTTATAAGTATTATATATAATATATTATATATATTATATATATATATATATAGATATATATATATATATATATATATATTATATATGTATATACTGTACATATGCAGTATTTATATATAGATATATATATATATATAGATATATATATATAATATAGATATATAATATATATATATATATGATATATTATATATATATGCAGTATTAGTATATACATATTATATATTATATACTGTACCTATCAGTATATATATATTATATATTATATATATATATATCTATATCTATATATATATATACTATATATATATATATAATATATCTATATAATATTTATTTATTTATTTATTTTATTTATTTTAAAAAAATATATATAATATGTATATATAATATATATATATATATAATATAATATATTCTATTATGATATATATAGATTTATATTTATAGTTATAATATATATATATATTTGTATATATGTATATATGTATTATTTTCATGTGTATATATATTATTATATATATACTATTATATATATTACATATTGTATCAGATATATATATATATATATAGATATATATATATATATTATATATAATATATTATATATATATATTTATATATATATTATATACTTTATAAATAGTATTTTCTTATATATATATATATATATTTTTTTTTTCTTATATAATATATATTATATATATATATATATATATATATAGATATATATATATATTATATATATAGATATATATATATATATATATATATAATATATATATATATTATATATATATTATATATATATTATGTATGTATGTATGTAGTATTTTTAACATATGTATGTTATATCTTATGTAATTTTGTCTTATTAAAATATTAGTATTTATCATGTATTTTTATGTCTTTGTATTTTGTATATTTAAATTACTGCAACCATTTGGTGTCCAAGCCTAGCATGGATTTTTGGGCCCAAATGTGTTTTCACACATTTAAGACCTGTACAAGTCATATTGGACTTGATTCATGGCCTTGGGTCCTGTATTTGAACTTTGGTTCAAATTATATACATGGACAAAATACGCAGATAATTAATTATTTAATTTTAATTGTGTGCAATGCTGTTTTTGAATTTCTAAAAATACTTAAAGTACTATTAAAATTCTGGAAAAAAATATAGTATTTAGATACTACGTTAATTTAGCTAATTTAGTATAATTTTTATAGTATTTAATTTACAATTTTGCCACTAGTTTGGCATATGAAACCAAAACTCATTTTCTGTATACTTAGGAAAAATGATTTTTATAAAATACTTGTACTGGTTAATAAATTCCTGAAAAATTATAATAAATTTCTATAATTAACAATGATCATTTTGGTACTTTATTTTATGTAAAATTAAGCTTTTTGTCTATCTCAAAAATTGTTGGAAAACAATGTTCATTTGATTTATTTATTGAATAATTACGACTTGTAACTTTTTGTGTTATTTTGAGTTTAGCCGTGTTGAACTCACCCCTCACTAGTGTGAAGACCCTAAAAAGTTAGTTATAGTAGTGTGTCACCCCACATTGGTCTCCTATGCTAAAGTCACCATTTTGGCTAGGTGCCCAGTCACAAGTCGTGTTGCGCCAATTAGTGTCTTAGTATTTTAGCTTAGTGTAAAAACTAAGTTTATGTATTTATTTCTACAGTGACGAGTTACCAGACATCTATAGCACTTTTATCGCAGCTTGCTTGCTTTGCTTTGCTAGAGGCAAGTATTTTCTACGAACTTTACATACTGCTATAAACCATAAACTGTGATTCACCAACTATGTTAAATGCTGATCCTTGGGGTAGCAAGTTAAAACTTTGCATGTTGTATTACTTTCAGTCTCTGCCATATTTAGGATAGTTTTCATATCTCTCATATGTTTAAACAACGGGTTAAGGAAAAAACTGCTAGTAAGTGTACGTGATCATGACCCCCTTCTCTGTATGTATTTACCGAGCACCGTTACATTCTATATGTATCTGTGTCGTATGTCTGGTCCCACGTTTGTGTATGGATATACACCGATGCCGTTATGTGTACGTATGTGCACATCAGAAAATTGATATGTACCGCTGTACATCCTGATTACCTATTGACTGATCACTCACCTACTACAGTTTTAAACTTTAAAATGAATATCTATTGCCATGATAAAATGTACCTAAAATTGAACAAACATGATATGTCATTTCTTTTCATCACATGATCAGTATTATATGTTTGTTAGATTCAGTACTTGCTCCCGTCCTGACAGGATAACGTTGTAGGTGTCCTTACTGAGGAGGAGTTACTCTGCGACTCATATTATGGAGATACTGTCGAGGACCCGGCTTTGCTTTACGAGGATGTTCCTGCAGGGAGACTCGCCTAGTTTGCGTAGTCACTTGGGATACTTAGTGTAGTTATGTATTAGACTACGTGTTTTGTAACTGGACATGTATCCAGTTTTACATTTCAGACTTGTACTTTGAACATTTTACTATATGAGACGACTTTTGTGTTTGGAACATTTATGACTTTTCTTCACTTATAGAACTGTTAGCACATTTAGTCTTATCTTGTTATTTCTAGAACAGCTTACTGTGTTTTATCTCAAGCACAGGCTGGACATGACTCGGCCCGGCCCAACAATTTGGGTAACGGGTCGTGACAACGAGCCTAAGGTGGAGCAAAGACGTCGTGGTTGGCACACAATGGTGGTGTGGATGAACGTGTCGGTTTGGTTCTGTGGTCGAACGGATCGAGATGACAATATGTTGGATTTCTTGAGTGCTCGGCTGGCGGGAACGAATAAAAAGGTAGTAAGGAGTGCTAAGGTTGTTCGACTGGCGGGAAGGAACAAAAAGGTAGCAGGGGTGCTAAGGTTGTTCGGCTAGCGGTAACGGACAAATGTAGCAAGGTGCTAAGGTTATTCGGCTAGCGAAAACAAGTTAAGGTGGAGATTGTTGGGTTGTATCTCGTTTCCGGTTGAGCGCTAACAAAAAAGGGTGATAATGGAGTTGGTAATTTAGTCCCACATCAAATAGAAGGTGGGATCATGTGGTGTAGATAATTGAGGTTGGTCCAGATCTTACATGAAAATTCTCTTTTAAGACATATAGGTCCAATTCAATATCGTATTTCATGGACTAACTCCGATTCTGATCACATCATGTTCCCAACACTAAAATCCGTCCGTAGGATGTGGTGACACTTCACAAAAAAAATCCACCCAAAACTCCAATCTAATATAAACCTCTCTCTATCCAATTATAATCTTAATTATATTGAAATTACAATATATTGCATTTTAGATTATTGTTAATCTAAATTTCTATTCGTCCGGAAGATCGAGATCACAATTATTATGACCAATATCACAACTAAAATAGGAAACTAATTTCATAAATTTGGCAAAGCTCCCCATCCTGGGTATCCTCCTTAGTCTTCGGTGGCACATTAGCACATGATGAAAGAAGGTCCTTCAATCATGATTATAACATGGGAGGTGGTACCCACGATGACAAGATTTAGGAAGACATCATCATCGTTATCATCCCATTAGGACCCACTAAACACCTCATTACTAATAATAATAATTTAATAATAATTAATAATAATTATATAATCCCATGTTCCAAATTTTTAATTCCCACCAAATATTTTAAGTATGGTAAGAAAATCCTCTCACAAAATCTTCCTTGATACTAATAAATTGAGAATACTAATACATTCTACGTATTAGCACAGTAAAAGAGGAAACTGCAAATTAAAAAAAAAGCAACAACAATAAAGTAAATTTGTTTTTTTTTTCCAAAAGAAAGCTCATAAAAACCTTTACTTTTTTTTTGTTTTCTTTTGCTGTTGTCTACAACTACAGAGAGGGGAGGGAGGAATGGAGGAAGAAGACACTTGATGATCATCCTTCTTCTGCCAGCCAGGTTTTTTTTTTTCTTCCTTTAATTAATTTTATTTGTTAAAACCCAAAATTTTAGATAAAATCAGCAATTTCCCTCTTTTTTCTGTCATTCTAGAGCGACCAAATCCCCAAAATGGTGTCTTTCCCTCTTCGTGATGTTTGAAGTTGGGGTTTTGGTGACGAAATGTAGGTCGAAAAATTGGATCTTTTGCTTTCTGGGCTTTCTGCAAGTGAAAAAATTGATGTGTTTTTGTTTGTGATGAACTTGTCGGGAGAGTCCAGCAGTCGGAGTCCAGAAAAGTTTTAATTTTTTTGTGGTAATAAAATTGTAGGTTTTCTGTTATGTACTCCACCGTGTCTAAAAAGTTGTTTTGGGGGGGATTTATAATTGATGGGTTTTTGTTTGCGATGAATTTGTAGTGATAATCAACAGTTGGTGTCCAGAAAAATTAGTTTTTTTTGTTTGTAATAAAAATGTAGGTTTTCTGTTTTGTAACTCCATCATGTTTAAAAAGTTGATTTTTTGGGATATTTACAAGTAAAAAATTGACGTGTTTTTGTTTGTGATGAATTTGTAGGGATAATCAGCAGTTGGTGTCCAGAAAAAATTAGTTTCTTTTTTATAATAAAAATGTAGGTTTTCTGTTATGTAACTCCACCAAGTCTATAAATTTGATTGTTTTTCTTTCCCTCTTTCTTTCTGAGATATATACAAGCAAAAAAAAATGATGGGTTATGATTTTGAAGGGATAGTCAACAAGTTGGGAGTCTTCTGAGCACTAGAGACATCATGTGAAGATTTTGAAGGTTTGGATCTTCTGTTCTCATCAGCAAAATTGGTTTTTTTTTCCCCCCTTCAATTTGTCATATTTTATTTTGATTTTTGCAGTAATATTCATCGAAATTCATGGGAGAGATGAGGCTTTTTTCGCTTAACAGAGGTAACGGTTTCTAATTCTGAGATATATTTTTGTGTATGTTTACTTGTGAATGTCACATATGTAGCTATGATTTGATGAGAGATTAGCCATGGCAGATTGGCTTAAAATTGTCATCACTCTATTGTGCTTCAACTCATCTGTTCGGGCCGAGACAAACCCCGACGATTATGCTGTTCTTGAAGAGTTTTACAAAGGAATAACTAATCCGGAGGTTCTCAAATGGCCTACTGACAGTAAAGATCCCTGTGGCGATAAATGGGATTTCATCTTCTGTTCCGGTTCCCGGATAGCCCAAATCCAGACCAAGAATTTGAAGTTGAGTGGCACTCTGCCGAAGGATTTCAACAAGCTCACCGAACTTAGTAATCTCGGCCTCCAAAATAATAATCTCTCCGGGAGTCTACCGACTTTTGCTGGACTGTCCAAACTCCAGAAAGCTTTTCTGGGCAACAATCAGTTTGACACCATCCCTTCGGATTTCTTTGTGGGTCTCTCGAGTTTGCAAGTTATTTCGCTGAATAATAACCCTTTGAATCAGAGTACCGGCTGGGCATTGCCTTCAGATCTTTCGGAGTCAGTGCAGCTGACGAATTTATCATTGTCAGGGTGTAATCTTGTTGGCCAGATACCGGACTTCCTAGGAAGTATGAACTCTTTGACAGTTCTCGAGATGTCGTACAATCAACTCACCGGTGTGATCCCGGTCACTTTTAGTGGGACGCAGCTGCAAATCCTGAAGCTGAATAATCAGGTTGAGCCTGGGTTAACCGGTCCAATTGATGTCATTGCTTCTATGACACAGCTTACCCTTGCGTGGCTTCACGGGAATTCTTTCACTGGCACGATTCCTAGCGCGATTGGGGCTTGCACTTCTCTGACGCAGGTCTGGCTCAATAATAACCTGCTTGTCGGTCCCATTCCTGAGAATTTGACAACACTACCCCAGCTCCAGTCATTGCAATTGGGGAACAATAAGTTGATGGGTCCGATCCCGAAGGTGAGCTTCAGCAACTTCACATACGATCCCAACTTTTTCTGCCAGTCGACTCCTGGAGTTCCCTGTTCACCTGACGTTACTGCACTCTTGGAGTTCCTTGGCAGTATGAATTACCCACCGACTGTAGCAACTTCGTGGACTGGTAATGATCCTTGCGGGAGTTCATGGTTTGGAGTTTCCTGCACAGGTCCAACGAACATATCCCGTATCAATCTTCAAAAGCTCAATATAAGTGGTTCAATTAGCCCTTCACTTGGGCAATTACGTTCTCTTGGGGAGATTAGACTTGCAGGAAACAATCTAAACAGCACAATTCCTGATGTCTTGACAACCTTGCCATCTTTGACTTTGCTGGATTTGTCGAATAATGATATCGGGCCTCCTGTTCCGAAATTCAGAGACAGTGTGAAACTAGTTATCAATGGAAATCCACAATTAGATCCTTCTGCTCCCCCACGTGCTCCACCAGGCGGCAACTCCCCGCCAGGTGGTAACTTCCCACCAGGTGGTAACTCCCAGCCGAACAATTCACCACCCAGTAGCGGGGCATCAAATTCGGGCTATGTCTCCAAAAGATCTAAGAAACCTAATATGCTCGTTTTTATTTTGCCGATTGTGATTGGTATTGTGGTCATTTTATTGGCAGGCCTGTTTGTATATTGTCGCCGAAAAGGGAGAAAGGGGACATTTCCTGCACCAAGTTCTGTTGTCGTGCAGCCTAGGGACTCATCTGATCCTGAGAATATGGTTAAAATTGTCATTGCAAATGACGCGAATAACAGTGTAGCTTCCAGTCTCCCGACTACAACCAGTAGTGGTACAAGTGATACCCATGTGATTGAATCAGGGAATTTAGTGGTATCAGTTCAGATACTCCGTAGCGTGACTAATAATTTCGCTGCAGATCAGGAGCTTGGACGTGGTGGGTTTGGTGTCGTTTATAAAGGAGAACTGCATGATGGGACGCAGATTGCAGTAAAGAGAATGGAGTCTGGTATGTTGAGCAGCAAAGCGTTTGATGAGTTCCAGGCTGAAATTGCTGTGCTTTCAAAGGTTCGACACCGTAATTTGGTATCGCTCTTGGGATTTTCTGCTGAAGACAATGAGAAACTTTTGGTTTACGAATACATGCCTAATGGGGCATTGAGTAAACATCTCTTCCACTGGAAAAAGCATAATTTGAATCCTCTTTCTTGGAAGCGGAGGCTTAACATCGCATTGGATGTTGCTAGAGCGATGGAATATCTTCATAGTTTGGCTCATCAATCCTTTATCCACAGAGATCTCAAGTCTTCAAATATACTCCTTGGTGATGACTACCGAGCAAAAGTTGCGGACTTTGGACTTGTGAAACTGGCTCCTGAAGGGCAGTACTCTTTGGCCACCAGACTTGCTGGCACTTTCGGCTATCTAGCTCCAGAATATGCTGGTATGTTTCATCTTTCTACATTATTTGTTAAATATGAATAAACCGATTTCATGTCATAAGGATTGCATTGTCGATTAAGTATATATATCAAAGCTTACAGCGATTCTAATCATGTTTATAGTGAGTACATATCAGGATGTTGTTATTATCTGACAACAAATCGGCTAGGCAGTATGTCATAATTCAACTTATAAACGTTTGTTTTTGTTTTCTTTCTTCCTCCATATCTGCCAGGTTCTGTTCTTATTTGTTCAGAAAATGGTTGTATTGGTATTCTTTCTCATTCTCCCTCTCGTCATTTCATTGTTGGTCCTTTATCATCTCTTCTTTGGTCATTGATTGTTTAGAAGCCACGTCTGCTAGAAAGGACAGTAAATATGACCCATGAACGTCTGAAAGCAAAATCCAAGAAATGCATTTGCAAAGGTTATAAAGATTTATCATCTAAACATGTGCAAGTTACATTTTTCTTGCTCGATTGTATCAAAATATTTCAACCTTATTCCGGAAAGTAGATAAAAATAACCCCTATAAACATTGTTTTGATATGATATTGCTTAGCATTATGTAACTGAACTTCTGGAGTGATCATGAAGTAGGGAACCAAATAAAGTAGGGTTAGATCACCTTAAAACCTTTGTTCATTGGGTCTTTTTAACGGGAGGTGATGGTCAAGCCAACACGATAACCTTTAGCACTTTATTTGTTTTTAACTTCTAGAAAAATCTTGAATGAACCTAGTAAAGATCACCTTAAAAAATATCGCCACAGGTCCTTTAGTGGGACGTGTAGTGTTCACGCAAACGACCAATAAATTAGTGTTCTTTTCTTTAAACTTGTAGCTGTTTTCTGTACTTATTTGATTGCTATTGTGTTTAATTTTTAAATCTCTGTTCAGAGCATTTTTAGTTTAAGCATGTAGCACTTTAGATTTATTTTTTCCTCTGCAAAATGATTATCCGATGTCTCTTTGGTAACCCTGTTCTTTTTTGTTGAATTCCAGTAACCGGAAAGGTTACTACAAAAGTCGATGTTTTCAGCTTCGGAGTGGTGCTGGTTGAGCTATTGACTGGCATGACAGCTCTTGATGATGAACGATCTGAAGAAACTCGTCACCTGGCCTCGTGGTTTTATTACATAAGAACCAACAAAGACACATTGAGAAGTGCCATCGACAAGTCAATTGACATCTCAGACGACACGTTTGAGAGCATATGTGCTGTTTCCGATCTTGCAGGCCATTGCATAGCAAGAGAGCCTCATCAACGGCCAGACATGGGCTATGCTGTGAACGTTTTGGCTCCTCTGGTCGAGAAATGGAAGCCGATGAAAGATGATTCTGACGAGTCTCTGGGCATTGATTTGGGCCAGCCCCTCCTTCAAATGGTGAAGGGATGGCAAGCCGCGGATGGGACTACTTCCATGACTCTAGGCCTCGACGACAGCAAGGGAAGCATCCCTTCCAGACCGGCTGGATTTGCAGAGTCATTCACCTCGTTAGATGGCCGGTGAAAAAGCTTCGATATGGCTCATCCTTCTGTTCTTCGAGACCCTTATATAGCAACTCTGGTTTCTATTTTTTGAATTCTATATATAGGGATTGTTTGGACCGTCTTCTTTTGGTTCATGTTGGCTGTGTTTTCATATGTCTTGAAGATTTCTTGTGTCGTATTAGTTTCTGTAAACTCATTGCTTTGGTGTGTGGAATTGGTAACCCTAATCTCTTGAGTGCAGAATGTTGTTTATTAAGGTCATCCAGGTCTTCATTATCTTCTTTTCTGTGTATAATTTTCTATATCGCTCTTTGTTCTTAGTATTCCGAAGTGTCTGTTTGCAGGGCCGGCCCGAGGGGTTGAGTTGCCCTAGCCGGAATTAATTTTGGTTATCCCTTGCCCTTGAATCCAAAAGGAGAGGATACCGCGTTCGGGAGTATTTGTTCCTGGAATTGACCGCGAGTGAGGTTTGCGGCGACGTCAAAGTCTCCCCGTTCTGACGGCAACACGGAGTCCGGATTCCGAGTTCCTCTCCCCACTCTTGGGCTACCCGAGTTCTTTCCGTTGTTAATTCAAAACATGGACGTAGGAGATTGCCAGTTCAACTGGCAAGAAGGGGTTGGGGTGGACCGTAAATGCTCTATTGGCGGAGAATTGAAAAGTTAGGGGTATTGGAGGTTGTCCTAACCAGAGGGGTTGTCCAAGCCCGACAGCTTGTCTGGCTTATCCTAGGACCAGCCCTGTCTGCTTGGTTGGTCAATGTGAAATAATAAGTGGTGTTGTGGTCATTTTGTTCGTAACAAAAGTTCCATATGTTGCGGCGACATTAGTTTACAAACCTAAGAGCCCCCAAAGTTTTGGGACTTTGGATTGTGGATCCGAGTGTTTTGTAATATTATGGGAATGGGAAGTTTGTCTTTTGCTCTTTAAAGAGTTTTGCGTCTCTAGACTCCAGTAGGGTTTGTTTTGTTTCAGTGGGGGACATCCCACTACTGTTGGGCAGTTGCTTTTGTGATTGTGGGTCATGGCTTTCCTGGAATGTGTTGAGTTTGTCTTTGCTGCTGCTTTGCTTTCTAGACTGGCTGGCTGGTCCCTGTAGTATTGCCAATTATGAATGTAGGAAGTATTGGACGAAAATGCTTTGTTGTCCGCGAACTTGGACTGCAATCCTGGTCTGCAGACCACGTGGTGCCATCCCACTAGTTCTCCTGTTATCTTCCGGGTCCACCTGCCTCCCTCCAATTAGAAAGCGACACGTGGCCAGAACTACAGTCCAAATCCGCGGACAACTTAGCAGCTTCCATTATTGGAGATCAGGAGGACCTGCTTTCACGTGGCAGCTCCAGGGAATTATGCTCTTATTCATTTATTATTATTTGCTGTTGTGGATTTGTTTTTTGATTTTTGTTTTTGTTTTTTTTTGAATTTTTGTTTGATTTTTTATGTATATATTTTAATTTTATGTAAGCATCATGGAGCTAACAATGGAATTGAATTGATTCGTGGGTGTCTCAAAAAACCTTGTAAAAGTGACATATCCAAACAACAATGGTTTAAGTTTCAGGTCTGTTAACCCCAATTGAGGAACGAAAAAAAAGAAAGAAAATGCTTTGTTGTCCGCGTGGGTGACCGTGTGCGTGCCCGCAGCGTGTCACCACCCTACTGCCCCCCTGCTCCCCTGCTGCCTTTAGGGCCTACGCTGCCCCCCATCCAATGAGAGAATGACACGTGGCCGCGGGCCAGGACTGCGGTCCAAACCCGCGGACAACGTAACATCTTCAAAACAAAAAATTTGGAAGACCATTCATCATTGAGGCATCGTTTGGTTCACAGAAAGGAAAGTAAAGTAAATCAATTTCTTGTTCGTTTTCTTTCCTTTGAAAAATTATAATTTGCATCTATTTTTCTTTTCGATGTTTGAAAATGTCAAAAAAATTGGGAGAAAAAATGAATCCCTAGAGCGAGAATCCCTATGTGGATGGAGGGAACCATTTTCCTCATATTCTTCTTTTCCTTTTCCTTGGGAATGAATTTTTCTTTTCCAAACATTTTTTTGTCATCCAAATATATAGGACATCAATAACTTCTTTTTTTTTTACTAATGACATAATGACATGATTCCGTGAACCAAACGGAAACATTTCCGTGAACCAAACATGGCCTGAATGCATTCGAAAAAGAAAATAGGCTAAATTGCACTTTGATACCTTCAACTATTCCGCTTTTTCAAGTTGATACCATAAACTTTTTACTCAACAACTTAATACCTCAACTATTTTTTTTTTCAACTTGATACCTAAAATTTTAAAAAATTTCAAAATGTCCTTATCCCTTCCCTCTCTCATTCTCCCCTCCCCTCCCCCCCCCCCCCCCCCCCCCCCCCCCACCCCCCACTCTGACGACCACCTCCCTCCCTTCCCTCTCCGGCGACAACCTCCCCCCCCCCCCCCCCCCCCCCCCCGCGGCGGCGACCCCCCCTCCCACTCCGGTGATAGTGGAGTCGGGAAAGAAGGGCAGCGGGAGAGAGAGGGGAGGGAGCGGGAGGGGGGGGGTGCGGGTGGCCGGAGGGTGGAGGGGGGGAGGGGGAGGGCGGGGCGGGAAGGGGGAGGAGGGGGCTGGAGGAGGGGAGGGGGGAGGGGTTGAGTGGTAGTTTTAATTTTTGGGTAAGGACATTATTGTTCAAAAAAATTTTAGGGTATCAAGTTGAAAAAAAAAATAGTTAAGATATCAACTTAAAAAAGCGGAATAGTTGAGAATATCAAAGTACAATTAAGCCAAAAAAAAATAAGGATGTCAAGAAAGTGGGACAGTTAATGGGCTTCCATTCCCCTGGTATTAATGGTGGCATAGCTGTCAATCGACAAACCAGGCCTTTGCTTTTCCTCGTTTCTGAATAAAGTCAAAAAAAGACAGTTAAGAATTTGCCATTTCTCGAGCACCGCGCCACGTTCGGTGGGGAATAAATTACAACATAAAAACAACGAAACATCTAATTCATGATTTTGTTTGCTCCCACGCTTCTCCCTCATTTTTGGGTTTGTGATGAGAGAAGCAATCAAACCAAACTGATCATAAATTATGTGTTTTAGGTCGCAACTTATTCTCTTGAACGTGGCCCCGTGCTCGAAAAATCACAAATTCTTCTCAACTGTGTCACTTTGACTGCCTATTATTCAAAACAGAGACAGAAACATGACTCAAGCATCACTCCATATATATATGTATGTCTTTCAAACCATATCTAGGAAACAAAAAAATCAATATGTTCACCCATCAGAACTGAAGAATAATCTTACATGTGCAAAAGAGGCACTGGGTACCGCTGTCAATAGCATCATCATCTCTGCGTGACCACTGATCAAGGGAAAAAACAGAAGGAATACAATCGTAATTTATAATAAATCCATATATTACTCGTTACAAGCCGAAGAAAACAGATTGAACATTATTCTCGAATCACTTTATTTTTCATGTAGGGTTCATTTTATGTTCCGTTTCCGAACTCAATCTGGTGCTTAGGCTAGCGGTAAAAGGGCAGCTTGATCATTGGGAGTCTGCCGATGATTCTGCAGCTGAATCTGGAAGCAAGTAAGGAGCAAATACTTTCAGAACCTCCTCATAGACAGGTTTCTTGAACTCCACAGCCTGCTCATGTACCCAAACAAAAATAAGCAATATGCATCACCCTTCTTTATTTTTATTTTCATTTTACGGACAAAGAAGAAACTAAACGGTCAAAATTACTTACATGCTGGATTATCTCCTGTGGTGTCATCCAGGACCACTCTGAAAACTCTGGCTTCTCGCTTCCATCACCAGCGAGATTAATCTCTTCATCTTTTCCAGTAAACTTCAGAAGAAACCTGCATGTTCCTGATAATACTCAGCTGGATGGAAATGACGATATAATCCAGTCACAACCACTAGAAGTACTCCTAACCTAATCTGATATAGTCCTCATCAGAAAAGAACATAGCAAAGCTAAGTAAAACAATGAGCAGAATAAATGAAACTTTTAATGTAATCTCTTTTAGCCTGACCTGTAAGTATAAATAATTAAATATATTCCTAACACAGATAAAGTACATCTCAAGTTAGTTGCGTGGGCCGGGTGGCCAGCAAACTTGTCCAGGCCTGGCCTGATCAAACCCAAGTCAGCCCATGCCTTTTCAAGGTCCGGACCTGGCCCGACCCAGCCCAGTCCACCATACTAGTCGGGCTGGCCATTCCCAAGATCCGGGTCCGGCCTGGTCAAGGCCCGGCCAAAGGACCAGTCAGGGCCTGGATTCCCAAACCTTCCCCCCCCCCCCCCCCCCCCCCCCCCTTCCTCCCATCCGGGTCTCGCCACATGCAAACATCAGGTTTTTTTCCTAACCATTTTACCCCCCTATATTATGTTATTATAATTGTTTGGGGGGCAATTTGGTCAATTTCTTACCAAAACTATATTATAAGGGTAATTTGATCTTTTTGAGGAATATTTTTTTAATATCAAAATACCTATATTTTAGCCGTTTATGGATGTCATTAAGAACATTCTAGTTATTTTTTGAAAATGACCAAAATACTCCCATAACAGCTATATTACAAGGGTATTTGTGGTCATTTGGGACCGAATAATTTCTATAAATAGAAATTAATTTATCCAAATTTAACCAACAAATTTCCTACTTTCAATTAAGCTTATGTTCTCTCGGTGATTAGTTGCTTTATGAAAAGTGAAATATCAAAAAAATCGCAAGAGTTCGAAGAATAAGAATTCGGAGGCTTCAATTTGATAGACCACAACCAAGTTGCAACAACTCTATATTCGACTTGTTTGGCCAGAATCCACCTTTATTTCAACAACCTCGTTTAATTGCAAAAAATAGCTACATGTCTCTTTTCTGGAGAAGAAATGTCTCTCCCTCACCCCTCTCTCTTTCCGTGCGTGTGTGTATAGCTCCGCAACTACTGATTTGCAGTCCCAATATGTTGTCCTTGTCTCACTTACCTTAACATGTCCTGCCTCTTTTATGATTAGTACAATACGCCCACTACATCATCTCAAAGATTGCTCTTTGACTTTGAGTGATCTTCTGTGCTACCAATTCGTGCCAAAATTAGAACAAAAGGCACCAAAAACCAGTGTTCTAAAATGCATTAAAAAGTAGAGCTTAGGAGCTTTGCAGCTACCCACCGTCATAATTTTCAGAATATTGTGTGTTCTAGGCGGTAGGCAACATTATACGCGAAAAAACGACACTATGCGAGAAAAAACAACATTATGCGGTTAAAGAAGAAAAACGTCGTCTAGATTTTGGTCTTAGTTTCTTTTTTGTCATTTTTAAAAAATTATTTTTTGCATGATCCGTGTTAATCTCTTGGTTAGTTTTTTTTTGCCTGGCCCAAAAATATTCCTATTGACCTTTTAATTCATATTATATTAGTTTTGGTGACTTATAAATTTATAATTATAATTCTATTTGTTCAATACTTGTTATTGTGGTCTTTAGTCCATTTGATTGTTTGTTAAAGTTCTTTATAATGTGTATATATATATATATATATATATATATATATATATATATATATATAAGTTTGTATTACTTTCAATGAACTAGAAAATTCTAATCTTTTTTAATGGTAATGAGTTTTTCGTATAAATTCACCTAGACAGACACGTAGCCGCTCGGGTGCTAGGTGTTCCCTTGCCGCATGACGACCGTCTAGCACTTTCTATAACATCGCCAAACAGGACATAAAGCAACACAAAGCCCAACTACTAGCCACTATTGTTAAAGACGTCGTTTGTGTGCTCAAAAGACGAGAGGCGATGTTTCACTACCTAATCCAAAGGTAGGGGAGGTATGTTCTCTAGGCATAGGTGAGAAAGGCGTCAAAGACAAAATTATGCGAATAGGTAATTAGGCGAGTCTATGCACACACCTAAGGATTAGGTGTTTTATTAAGCTTTTTTGGACTTTGTTTGTATTTTTATAAGTTTTATTGGCTTGTTTAGGAAGAAAAAAATGATGCACAAAATCTAGCAATCAATGAGGACGTTCATTTTTTATGATGATGATAATACTAATGTTCAGGATAATCTTTTAGACTTCGATGATGAATGATTGAGTAGGAAGAAGGATTCATCGAGTCATTTAGGAATATGGAACATTGACTAGTTAACTATCTTATGTTTGTTTTTTTATATGAATAATTTGTCTTCTATCATAATGACTTATGTGCGTTCTTATTGTTTTTAAACTTAATGTTGTGTTTCATAAACTATATCTTGTTAAGTTACTTTTTTTATTTTCTATTGGTAATTTGGTATTGTTTTCTACTTTATTTTAGTTTATTGTCTGAAAGCTCAAGTTTTATGAGTTTTCAGGAATACAAGAAAGATTTGGATTACCTATATTAGCTACAAAAGTGACTGATTTATAAAAAAAAGCATTTGAGAAGCTATCCATGTAGCGCTTTTCTTTTCCGGACGAGGCTAGTCGCGCCTATTGCGATGAGGGCTAGACATCTTGCTTAGGACCGCCTAGAGCTTTTTAAAACATTGCTACCAGCAACAAGGCACCAACTACCTCCAGCAACAACACACCAACTGAACTGATCATTGCATTTGCTCGGGCACCGACCTTCCCTTCATTTCACTTGTTGGCACCAACTATTTCTAGAAACTGACCTGATAGTCTCCCTTCAGCAATAAGACAAAAGCGAGGGTATGACTACGTTGTCATGCTTACCACGCTTGGGTCCCTACTTGCCATCCCAGGGCAAGCCTAACGGAACATGTTTAATGTCACCTTCCAAAAGAGATGGATCGTTTTGGCTGGCGCCTCCACTCGACCGAACATTCAGCAACAAGGGCTTCACCTGCAATACCTTAAAATAAAATAAACCGAAGGGATCGCTTCAATCGCTCAGGCACCGACCTCCCCCTTTTCACTTGAAAAACAACAACCGTGACTTCTACCATAAAGTGATAACTGAAACCATCTTCTTGCTTGTGAGGATATTTATAAGAACCTATTTGTTGGCAAACACTGAATGATAAAATTAGCTAATCAACTAGAAAACATCAAGCCAAAAAAGAATCCCTACTTTACTCGATAATTTAAGGTTGACAGATTGATAGACAAAGCACCTATGTCGTCTCTAGATAAATCTAGAGGACCAAAGCTTTTCTGATCCTCAAGGTGGATCATTCCCCCACCAATATGTATTACCCCTTTGGAGCAGAAAATTCAGAATAAGGGAGTCATGATTGGAACTTAGCTTTCTTGTATGGAGATCAAGGAAGAGCTTCAATTTCTAAAAGCCAAGAAAAAACACTTAAGATGATCTAAGATGGTATTGGGATAATGACTATGAGGATTGCTAGACATCATAGAATCCTGAAAAAACAACGTTAAGTATAACCAAAGGTGCCATCAAGATTAACTTTGTAAAGCAAAAACTTCAGGTGGTTAGCATAAGTATGCGACTACAATCGTTTGATTGCATGTTCCAACAAACAGTATCTACTTCCTGCTAAAGGCCAAAGAAATCAATTGAACAAGTTTACCATTTTTGTGCTTGACCTTTCCAATCTGTTCCCCATTGCTTATTTAATTTTTCTCTTACTTCTGGAGGAAAGTCATATGTGACCCAATAAGGGACCTGCATCAAAATTTGAAGCATAAGACTATACAAACTTGAAGTTAGTTTCTCAACATCTGGAATACCAAATTTGAACAACTGTGCAAGGATTCTTTATTAATATGTGCATGACTGAATCAAGAAATATACCAAAGAGGAAACTAGATCAAATAAAAGGAAAGAGATGTATAGTCATTTTGTATTGCTGTAGAAGTGCTAAAACCATATAACAAAGGTCAAGTTTAGTAAGAAATAATTTTCCACTCATGTTTATTCTCCTATGCTGCAATCATTTTCCAAAAGATTAAAATGTTAGTGGAAAAGACAGAAACTACATACATATATTATTTCGTAATTGCCAAGTAGTGGTGTTGCTTAGGGGGGGACACGTCTCTGTATTATTTACTGGCTTTGCTCCAGTTTCACCCAAAACAGTAAGCCTTCCCTGCTACTGCGTAAATTGGTGATGGCTTTTACCTTCAGCCTTTTTGGCAAGAAAGGAATAGGTTGACTGAATATTGCATCGAATCTACATATCTAATGTTTAATGCTATAGAACATTTCCAAGTGAAAACAGAAAGCCGATTCTTTTTAATCTGAATGTTGATCATGAGGACAACAACAAATTACTTTCTCTAGGCCGCACACTATGTATAAAATCGCAAGTGGCTTTCTTTCCCAGGCGAGTGCCAGGGGCTAACATTATCATGCACTCACCAGAGTTATTTAAAACTATTTTGGGCCAGTATTTTATTAATATATTACACAACTTATTACATACAAGAATTAAACCTGAATCGTCTTGTAGTTAGATCTTCCATATACTATTATAGTATATGTGAATAAGCAAATATCATATATTTAAATTTCAAACAAGAAAATAAATTAGTAGGTTGTATTTTAGTTCTCTTTGAGTCCAAAGGTCAATATGCTTGGATCTCTTTAGCCAACTACCACTCTTTGACTTCTATCTCTATTTCTCTTCTTCCTCTCGTATTCTTTATTTTCTCTTCTAAGCCTTTTATATTCTCCAAGTTTTGTAAGTTGTAGCCTTTTAGTTATATAATTTTACTAGTCAAAGATAATATCACAATATTGATACTCTGTAGTTTATATTTAATCGTTTAATAGGTACATCCAAAATAGGTTCGTTTAGTCAAAGAGTTCATTGTCATCAACATCTCCGAGCCTTCTCCAATAATAATGGGGTCAGTAATGGAGCATAAGAAAGCAGAGGGTTGGCAATGGAGAATAAGAAAGCTCCATAAGGATTTGAGAAAGTTTTTATGACAAGCTGTCTACGTAATGTCAACCCTCCGTGATGTGCCAAATCCTAGCCAAGATAGCTATTATGAACGTGAGATGGGCACAGCATAGAACCTAATCAAAGAGTTAATGAATGATAAAATTACAATGCTTTCATAATTCGTTATTCTAACTTTTCTTGTGAACTTGAAGAGCCAAACTTTGATACTAAAGACTCAAACTTGATGCTGGCAGTTCCTACTCGTTCGTTACAGTTTTGAATCCTTTACAATATTATGTTAAAATGTGTTTTTTTTTTCTGTTAACTTTTTTGAGTAAGAGTCTATGTAGTCATTAGGCAATATGTTATTTGTTAAGACTCGCTTTAATCAGTCATCATAACAAATTTGTGGGAAGAAGAATTTTAATATTTACACATTACTATTTGACATTTAGGCTACATCTTCAAATAAAATGAAAATTTTATATTTCTACCCTGCCCTTCATTCGGGTGCTCACCTTTTTGGAGCATGCATTATTTAAGTCAATGCCATTCCGAATGCACCTTTTGCTGGGCAGGTGCACAAAGAAACCTCTTGTTTGGGACTGGATCGCACACTATTATGCTTTTCAGTGATTAGAATGGTTGCTTGATCTGCCATTCTTTGATTCCTATCTACTAATTGTGTAGGTTACAGAAAGGTTCAAGACTCAGACTTCATCATATTAGAGGACCCTTTCAAATCTCCATTATCGAAACAAGTTACTTTAATAATTTTCTAGTATGCCACGAGATTGCATAAATCCAAAGTCTAAATCAATTTGATTGGGTATTCTTCTGAAAGTTTCAAATGTAATTAAGAAGATAACCATTTTTCTATTCCATTTTGTCCTCTTTATCTTCATTATTGTTCAAAATTCCATGATCCAGTAAAATCTACATCATTTATTAGGACAAATTTTTACTCTGAAAAAACGGATCCTAGTATCCTTCAGTAACATCTTACCTGTCTAATCAATAAAGTGTTCCATCAAATTCATGACTTTAAACCTCTTGAAATCACTTCCTAGAAAATCTTTAAAATTTCAGTTTATGTAGACATACTTGCATCAAGACCAATTTTGTTATTTATATTAGTGAAACCTATATAAACTACAGATGTTCCTTGCAAAAACAATAACAAACCTTTATAAAAAAAAAACTACTGGAGTCAACTACATGAATCGTTTTCTTCTATTCAGCGATAACAAGGGTCATCTCATATGTAACATTGTAATTTGGAAATAGTCACAAGTCCTAACCATTCCTGTTGCCTAGATCCACGATACAAATATTTTGGTATATTCTTGTTCTAAGGGGGGCATTTAACTATGTTCCTTCCTAGCATTCCTGACCTGTGAATCCATAGATGGATGTTGCTCCAACCCATCTCAAATGATTTTTGCTAATTTTATCCTCAACTAGCATCATTTCTCTCTTGCCATGAATGTATCCATTTCTAGTACTATCTTTTACTTTAGTGCCACTCATCCAAATCGACATTCTTATTTCAGGAACTCCAATTATTTACACCTTGATTGCCCAACATCATAAACCCATAAAGTATATCTGATTCAGTAGGAGTCATGTCCATTGTTCTTTTAACTTCAAATTACTTTACAATCATAGAGAATTTTTCCACTTCAATCATCCTGCTTCAATTCAATTTACAATACCTTCTCAACCTAGCCATCATAATGAAGACGTATCATGAATCATGATGAAAGAGGGGGATCTTGAATAACGATTATAATCACTTGTATGTTTCTATTGGCCGTTAATTTGAGATACTTCCATGTTTCTTGCACTTTTGTTGAATACACAATTCTTTTCTTGTACTTCTAGAAATTATTCCTTCCCTCCTCTCATCAACTAACACAGTATCATTGCAAAGCAACATACTCCAAGGAAAACAACATAGACTGCGGAAAGCACATACCTAACTATACATACTAAGTTCATCCATAACCAATGCAAAGATGTAAAGCCTTAACACAGAACTATGATGTAGGTAAGATGTTAGGAAATGGGTTTATATATCCTCCAATTGTTATAACAACACTTACATCTACATCATGTAACAAAGGATAAAACTCTGTCATCATATCCTCATTTAACTACAACAGAAAGGTTCCTTGCATCAATACAGAATTAGTACACCATGACTTGCACATATAAGCACTTATTTCTAAACGTGCTCTAAGACTCTAACTCATCTTGGCAGTAATCCAATCAATAGTCATAAGAACATCAAACTGGACATACAACGACGAAAATGCTAACCAAAACTAATCAACTGAATATACAATTACAAAATTATCCCGTAGTAGATTGATAATAATGTCTATTTTCTTTATTTCTTCTCTTTCTTTTGAGAAACATGTAAAGTACCTAAAGAATCATCTGGACCAAGTACTCAATAGAATTCCATTAACCGCATATTGCCTTCATTGAGCAAATTATTGCATTCAAGCAAGAATACAATTTTTCATTGTCTATTACAATGAAAAGGAAGTCAATATTAAAAGAACAAAGATCTTAGAAATAGATAATTTCCCAAAAGAGAATATAAACCATCTGATGTAAAATTGTAGCAAAAGATATATCGAGGTCAACATCAAACCTCAGCAAGGATATCTGCTGACGTAACTCCAGTTTCTTCTCTTAATTCCCGAATGACAGCACTTCTCGGATCTTCTCCCTCATCTACGCCACCCTGGAATGAAGACAGTAATCATGATTAAATGATGTATACAATAATACAAGTATATCCCAAAGATTATTTTATATCCTTATTTTGATCCAATTTAGGGCCAAAATATGAATCACGACTGTTCAAAATAGTTGAGAAATTTATAAAATACATAAAACCAATCTCCTCAAACTTTTCCATGTAGAAGACACTGTTCAAATTTCAGTATTCAACTTTGATAATGCTGTGTTGGGAAATGAAGAACATTCCACAAGATTTGTACAACTAAAATGAAAATGTTGATATGAATGAGCGACAATACATGTATGAAACTTGTATTGGGACTGTGAAGAAAGATACCCATTTGCTTATGCTAGAGAGGAGATGACCCTCGACAAAGCAAATACTTCTCATAAGGATTCATGTCCTGGTTGAAGGCGTTGCTTCCGGAGTGCGGCGGGGTGCTATTTATCCGATTCTCTTATGTTAAGTGTTATTTTCTTTCGTTACGCTATGTGGCAAACATGCACATATCCACAAGCCCCCAATTTGATCCCAGGACCTCATCTTTCTATACCAAAGCTAACAACGATTATTCAACAAGTTTGTTAGGTCACATGCACCTCAAACTTACAACTACACATCCAAAAGGCAAATTCTATTGGCACCTCAAGTTTTACTTGAGGGCAGCCCAATTTTTTCAATTTATTTACAAGTTTGCCACTCCAAATTTTTACTTGAGGGCAGCCCAAATATTTGGATTTGGACTTAACATAAAGTAGGACTGCCAACATTGTTTCAATCCTACTTTATATTAGGACTTTGTTGGCAATCCTAAAGGATTTGGGTAGTTTGGATTTGGACTGTCAACAAAATTGACAGCCAACTTTGTGGACAATCCTAAAGTGGGGTTGGGCAGCCCAAAGTAAAATTGGGACTGTACCAAGTTGGGTTGTCCTGAAGTAAGGGTTGTCTTGAAGTAAAACGTGGAGTGCCTATAGAATTTGCCATCCAAAATCTCTACATCTTCTCGACTCAAAAGATTACTTGTTATCGAATTGACATCAGCCTGGGCGATCGCGATGACGACACTCTCAACTCCACTACTTCTCGACTAAAAAATTAGGGGAATCATGATAAAAACCCTCTTTGACGATGACGACACTTTTCTACACCACTACTTCTCCCTCGTCTAGTCTTTTCCAATAGTTTTTCCACATTCAGGGCTCCTACAAATCCCGCTTTTCATACAGAAGTGTCCTCTTTGCATCAAATCGACATCGCCCTGGGCGATCGCAAGGACACGGATACCACACGACACGATAAGGCCCTACAAATTAATATTTTGTAGATCAAACAATTGAAAGCACTCACCTGAGGCATTTGCCATGCGCCTGGTATATCGAGCCTTGATGCGGAAAATATCTATAAGAAGAAAAAAAATCACAGAACTAATTGTGAGCACATACGCTACTACGGCACGATACGATACGGACACGGAACTGATACATCAGGAGAGAGAGGGCTGACCTTATTTGAAGGGCTTACGAGACAGATCCCGACGTTCCTTCTGTATCCTTGCGGAGGAGCCTCCATGGAAGAGCTGACGAGTTTCTTCGCTCCGAGGGGCAGATCCGTAAATCTTGCGAACTTGGGAGGGGAGAGCTGGAAGAAGGAGACGGGGTGGAGTGGCGAACGTGAGAGGACGGGGCGGCAGCATAGACTGACCATCGTTTCGACTTGTCGAGTAGATTTCTTTGGGAGAGAATTTATTTGACGAAAATACCCCTAATGTTGTTAATTTTTATCTAAATTAAATCTCATAATGGGCAAGGGCCGGGCCGGGCCGGCCGAAAGGTGACCCGACCACATCCTGAGGATATTTAAAAAATGTTCACGACGAATCGATCTGTTGATGTGTATGAAGTATTTAGCCCTAGTTTGGTTGGCGGTAAGGAAAACAAAGATAAATTATAAGGGCACAACCTTTTTTACTCGGGACTGTCCAAGTGACTGTTTCCTATTATTTACAAGTTTGCCACTGAAAAAATTATTCAGGGCTATCCAAGTAGTAGGTATAAAAGATAAGTGTTATAATTTTTGTTTTCTTCCTCTCTCTCTCCATTCCTCACAAGAAGAAAAGAAGAAGAAGAACAAGAAGGAAAAAAAAAACAAGAACATCAATTTTTGTAAACCTAGTTTATTTTAATTTTTTGCTCTCTTCTAATTTCTCAGATCTCTTTCTCCAAACCCTATTTTATTTTATTTTCTTCTTGTTTGGGCATTATGGATGAAACCCTAGTTGTAGAAGAAATTGGGTTATCAAATCTATCAAATCTATTAATCTATTAGTCTATTAACCAATTTTTTTTATTAATAGAAGAATTATGCATGAAATCCTAGTTTTAGAAGAAAACTATGGAAGAAATCCTAGTTGTAGAATAATTGGATTCATATCAGGACTGCCACAATTTCTGACAGTCCTAGAAGTATTGAGGCCTGCCAGAAATTGTGGCAGTCTTAAAATAGACTCGATGTACAACAGGACTGCCACAATTTCTGGCAGTCCTAGAAGTAATGAGGACTGCCAGGAATTGTGGCAGTCTTGAAATAGACTCGATGTATAACAGGACTGCCACAATTTCTAGCAGTCCTAGAAGTAATAAGAAGTGCCATGAATTGTGGCCGTCCTGAAAGGGACATGCTCTACAACAGGACTGCCACAATTTCTGACAGTCCTAGACATATTGAGGACTGCCAGAAATTGTGGCAGTCCTGAAAGATACTTGCTGTACAGTAAGTTCCTTTCAGGACTGCCACAATTTCTGGCAGTCCTAAAGTCGACATTTCCGAATGAAAAAAACATGTTAGGGTTTATTTTAATCTTGATAATAGAGTGAAATATGCATTTTAGGATTTATTTTCATGCATTTTTTGTGAGGAAAGAAGTATTTAACCTTTATTTTCATACATTTTAGGGTTTATTTAATTTTTTGGGTGCCATCGAAATTGGGAAAGAGAAGAAACTAGGTTTTGATGGAGATGGTGATGATGGAAATGGTGGAGAAGAAGAAGATGATGATGATGATGAGAAAAAAATTAGGGTTTTGATGAAGATGTTAGAATGGAAATGGTGGAGAAGAAGAAGATGGATAGAAGAAGAAGAAGAAAACTAGGATTTGTGAAGAGAGAGAGTGAAATTTAGAAATGAGAGTGGTTTTTTGGGTTTGGGGGGCTGTGGGCTTTGGACAGCCCCCTGAGTGGAATATTTGGATAGCCCTAGTAAAAGTTCCTCCCAACCTGGCTAGCCCTAATCCTGGCTAGCCCCGAGTAAAAAAGGCTGTGCCCTTATAATTAGCCAAAACAAAGGACATTAATTCTTTGCTTTTTTTTTTTTTTTTTACTTTAAACATTATAATTTTTACGAAAACAAAGGACATTAATTCTTTGCTTTTTTTTTTTTTTACTTTAAACATTATAATTTTTACGAAAACAAAGGACATTAATTCTTTGCTTTTTTTTTTTTTACTTTAAACATTATAATTTTCACGCTATTTTAGTGTTTGAAAAAGTCAAAGAAATTAGAAATAAAAATAAATTCTTAGAGTAAAGTAAATCTTTAGTTGGATGGAAGGAACCATTTTCCTCCATAGTTTTCTTTTATTTGAAAATCATTTTTCTTTCCTTCATCTTTTCTATTGACATCAAAACATAGGAAATGTATGATTTTTTTTCTTTCCCAAAACCATGATTTCGTGAACCAAACATGGCCTTAAAAGTTTTTTCCTAGTCTAACAATATTTAAAAATCAGACTGAGATCGACCGAACATTGAGTAGGCTCAAATCGGAGTTAATTTAGGTTAAATTATTCATATATACTTAAAATTTTACATTAAATATATTACATAGTACATAACTACGTATATACTACTTAAAAGTTCTTCATATTTATGAGAGTAGAATTACTCAATAAGTAAATATATTAATGTTGATTACATTAATAGAAAATTTTATTGGAAGGGATAAAGTTTTGTTTAATTGCGTGAAAGAGGAGAAGTTTTGAATAATAACAAATTCGGGGAGGTGGCGCCAGTTAAACTGGCGCCGAAGAAAAAAAAAAAAAAAAGAAAGCTGGCGCCAGTACAACTGGCCCATAAATTTTTTTTTTTTAATTTTTTAAAGCCGGCGCCAGTACAACTGGCGCCGAAAATTAAAATATATATATTCTAGGCTTGGCTCCAATTGAACTGGCGCAAAGATGTTGAGATGGGTGGGGTGGGGTGGTGGTGTGTGGTGGGGGGGGGGGGGGGGGGGGGGGGGGGGGTGGTGGGCAGCATGTTACCTTTTTTTTTTTTTTTTTTTTTCGTGGTACGCATGGCATGAAACAAACAAAGAAACAAAAGTAATGCAAACAAAGAAAAAAAAAAAAAAAAAAAGAATGAATGCAAACAAAGAAACAAAAGTAATGCATGCTGACCCCCACACCCACAGCATCTTGGCGCCAGTTCAACTGGAGCCAAGCACAGTTTTTTTTTTTTTTTTTTTTTTTTTTGGGCGCCACTTGTACTGGCGTCAGCTTTCTTCGGCGCCAGTTTAACTGGCGCCACTTCCCTGAATTTGCTATTATTCGAAACTTCTTCCCTTTTACGCAAATAAACAAAATTTTATCCCTGCGAATGAAATTTTCTGTTACATTAAAGTCCAAAATAAAATTTAAAATCAAGGTCAAATTGTTTCACAATCTAATTGGTCAGATCGGTGGCCAGGTCGATCGGATTGAATATCTTTTAGAAAAAATAGTAGATGGATATTAAACCAACCAGAAAAAAAAAAAAAAAAAAAACAATTCACGAATTGATTACGTTCAACTAGCTGACATGAATCGATCCGATTTTTAAAATACAATAACTTTTGAAATTAAGTTTTATATGGTTAAAAAGTATTACAGTATATAACTAAAACTATTGATATAGATATTGTTGCTTTGTACTACATTAGTCACAAACACACTAACATTGTTATGAAAGACATTTTCATATTGGCTATTACTCTAGTGACACTCCTAACCTATCCATGAAATTTTGGTACCGTATCTTCATAAATTTTTTTTGAACACATTTAGTCTAAGTTTATCATAAACAAAACAATATTATTTTTCATTTTATTAAATAAATAAAGACAGCACCAACAAAAACAACTATTAAGAAGAAAAAAAATTTAAAATTTTTTAAAGAACAATTTATAAAATTAGTGTACCAAAATAGAACAGAAAAAAAAAAAAAATTAACATGCCACAAACACTCTAGTTAGAATACCACCAGCATAATTTAACCTTTTCCTATACGTGAACTTGTAACTTAGCGATTTGCATAACTAACTAACTTCTCTACTTTTTTTTTAATCAAAACTAATTTCTCTACTAAATCAGTTGAACTAATTTCTCTACTAAATCATTTGAGCATCCAACATGGGAGAGATTTTAAATACTATATTTTCACTTTAATTAAATTTTGTAGCATTTAAAGACTACAATGGACACTTGTCCATACTTAAAAATTGTTAGAAAACTAAAAGACACTCTAAATTTTGAGTATGTGCTAACTCCACTACATTAATTTTTGGCCCACCAATATTAACCAATTTTATCAAACATGGAAGAAAAAAAAGATAGAAAAAAAACTTACCAAATATTGAAAAAAAATAAAAAAAAAAAAGAAAAAAATATTAATTTAGATTATTTATTTAAAATGTACCATTGTGTACCAATATCAAGAAGACTCCAAAAATAATAATTTATATATTTTTAATAATTTGAAGTACGTGTTTGGAATATCCCTACTGTATGACTATGAATGCTCTTAGCAGATCACAAAACAGAATAACAAAACAGAATCACAGAACAACAAAATCTATAACAATTTGTATTGATTTTTCAACACACCAGAATCCACCCAACAAACAAAAAGTATGCAGACCACAACCACATTGATTCAAGCAGCCTCCTCCGTGTCCTAATTTTACTCCTCATTATTAAATATCTAAACCCAGTCCCACTACTCTCTCAGTCATGCTTTCCACACCCTATCAATTTTAATTTTCCAACCTCAACAACAAACTCAATTAAAAAATATGTATATATTCACGCGGAAGCTTCCTCCTCCACGTGCTTCTTCACCGGCCTCTCGATGGGCCCCGCAGGCGATCGGAACCCCACCGTCACGACCTCGTCATACACGCACCAGTGGAACGCCGGCGACCTCCCCTCCCGCACCGCCGCCGCGCACTCCGCGCACTCCGGCACCATCGCCGTCGGAGACCGGACTCGCGCCGCCGCCGGAGACGGCGGACAGCCCATCATCATCGACAGCAGGTACCTCTCTTTCATCGCCTCCAGACTCCTCATCCTCCTCTCGTAGTCGTAGCTCCACGTCCCCACCGGATACTCCTCGTTCCTCTTCAAGATCATCGTAGGATTCGCCGGCTCCATCGTCGTCATCGACGACTTCTTGTCGGCTTTCCTCCCCTCCCCCTCCCCCTCTCCCTCCTCTCCCTCCCCGGCCTCTTCAGCGCCACCAGCACGAAGCAGTCCCGCTCCGCCGCGACCGCGGCGAAGTCGGTCGACTCGTCGATCGGCTCCCTCCGCCGGACATCCGGCGAGTGCCGCGCCTTCCTCCGCCGGACGAGGGACGTCGAGATCTGGCCCGGGGGTACCCCGATCGTGCGGCCGACGATGGACTGGAACCTCGCAAAATCCAGAGAGGCGTTGACGGCGACGGAGCCGACGTCGACGTCGCGGTCGCCGTCGAAGAAGACGAGGGGAAACACGGCGGCGGTCATGGCGGGTTCCGGCGAGACTCCGGCGGATGATCGGAGTTTGTGGTGGCGGGAATGGGCATTTAGGGTTTCTTTAGGACTTTTGGAGGAGGAGAATTGGGGATTTTAAAGGGGGAGTGGAGGCGGCGGAAGGGGGGTATTTTTGGAAAGTTGTTGATTTTCTTAGGTCGGTAAAAAAAAAAAAAAGGGTATTGCTTGCGTGACAAGAAACTGGAGAGGGTTGGAGAAAGATAGACCAAGTTCGGTAGAAGATTCTTAAAATATCATGACGGTTTAAAGAGGGAAACACAAGTGTTTTTTTTTTTTTTTTTTTGGGCTAATTAGCTTTTAGATCCTGGATTTATAAAGAGGGAAAACATGGGCCTAATTAGTGTTAGAATTTAAACTCTAAGTTGGTACAAAATTCAGAATCTAAACACTAATTAGTCTTTTTTTCACACTGCTCGCTCACGTAGGGTCGGTTTGCTAGTGTGTTACCTTTTAATCTTTCAAGTTAGATAAAAAAATTAATTAATATACAGTTAAAATACGTGCAACGTAAGTGTATATATGCTAGTTGAGCATACGCTTTTCGAAACTTTTATGGATAGAACTGGAGACTAACGAATTGTTTGACGGTAATTAAGGGTCTTACTCCACACCTAATACTATCCAAATTCAACCCCATGACCCAACTCGAACAAATTGCAGGATTTGGTGTCATCATCAATGTTAGTTGTGTCAAGGAAGAAGTAGGGTTTTTAAATTAGTCCCGAGAGAATTATCCTTTATTTATCGGAATCGAACCGATTTGGGATGAATAGGACTTCATACTGTCTTAGTCTAAAATAATCTTACGAGAATTGAATACGATGTTGTCCTTGATCGGAAGAACCAAATAGAGAAAATATAGGATGAATTATAATTTTATTTTGTTTTTGTTTTCGGATTTAGTGAAGTGTCTGAACAACCCATATTACTCAAAATTTTCGAGTGACGGAAAAAAAAAAAATTTAGGTTAGAGGCCAAGGGAAAAAAATACTGTACATTTAAAAATCAGGGGATATTGAAAATTGAACTTGAGATTTCCTAATTAAAATTAGGGCTTAATTGCACTTTGCTACCCTCAACTATTTCGTTTTTTCAACTTGATACCCTAAACTTTTTTTTGTAACAAGTTGATATCCAAAAAAATTTTGGGACGAAAATACCCCTGCTTAAACCTGAAAATTATCCCTGCTCAAACCTGAAAATTACCCCCCTCCCCCAACCCCCCTCCCCCAAACCCCCCCCTCCCCCACTCCGGCTACCCCCTCCCTCCCGCTCCGCCTCCCCTCCGGCCACCCCCCTCTCCCGCGTCCGACCAACCCCCCTACACCCACCGCCGCCGGCCGCCGCGGCAGCAGCAACAGCCGCCGCAGCCGCCGCCGCAGCGGTGGCGCCGGAAGCGGGAGGGGGGGGTTGGCCGGACGTGGAAGAGGGGGGTGGCCGGAGGGGAGGCGGAGCGGGAGGGTGGGGGTGGCCGGAGTGGGGTGGGGAGGGGAGAAGGGAAGATGGAAGGGATAAGGACATTTTGGGTTTTTTTGAAAAATTAAGTATCAAGTTGAAAAAAAATAATAGTCGAGGTATCAACTTGTTACAAAAAAAAGTTTAGGGTATCAAGTTGAAAAAACGGAATAGTTGAAGGTAGCAAAGTATAATTAAGCCTAAAATTAGAGGTGAACATTCAACATAACTAAAATTTAAATCGAACTGAACCGAACCGTAAACATTCCAAACAGTGGAAAACAATCTTATCCTAGCTTTCACGTACGCAAGGGATTATTGGCTGCAAAGGAGACAAATCTCGTCTAAGAATATCCATGAGCCCACAGCTAGTGCGACTTACTTGGGAGGCCTATCTATCTCCACATAAATCGACATTCAAAGAACAACGTCGTGCATCTTTGGTTCCCCCACAACACGTTCAAAGAAAACAATCCCTATATTTTTTTTATCTTGAAAATCAAACTACTTTCCTCCTCATTTTCTTTAGCATCCAAACAAAGAAAAAAATCACTTTCTTTTTCCAAGGCTTCAATTCTACGAACCAAATGTGACCTTCAAGGAAACGCCCAAGTCAATTTAAGATGAGCATGTGCCCTGCAACGACCAGAGAGACCAAAGGCATAGTCATCCTTCTTCCCTCAGTTCGACAGAGCTCTCTTTCCATCCTATAGCATGGACCCCGAATCAACACAACTCTTCTCGATTAACTTGCAACCAATTTCATGGCTATGGCCATAGTAACTGCCTTGACCCTTGTTAGCAATTCGGCAAACGGAAAAAATTCGGAACGACAAAAGTACGAGTATAAATCGGGACAATATATGTAAAATACGGTCAAAATTTCGTCTAACAAAAATCATTCGGATGACATTTAATTCGTGTTTAGTACGTTTCATATGAACCAATTCGGCACTAAAAATTCGGCATATATATTGGGCCCACCCACCTCTACTCCTTCATAAACAAGGGTTCAGTGTGAGAATAAGAAGAGATTGGACTTTCGGTTTTTCTTTGATTGTTGCAAACAACATGTGCGAAGACTCTTGGGTTTCTTTTTTTGATTACTGTGAGATTTTTTCTTCTTTTCTTTTGATAATTTTTGAGAATTGTGCCAGTCTTAATATCTAATAGCAGCAAGAGTCAAGAAAGTCAAGAGTGTTTGATTTCTTGGTCACATTTTTTTGCCAAATTCTTTAAAAATTCGTACGGTACGCGTTTAAAACGCCATAGACTTAAAATTTGCGTACAAATTCAAATTTTTTAAAAGTACGTAAGTATTATACGTTTATGTAAGATTAGAAATATTATGCGTTTTATTCCGGTGATTGCTAACAAGGGCTTTGACCAGCTGAATACGCCCACTATGGAAAGCAATTGCGCCTACCAACCTTCTAATGGATGTTGAACATAATCCACCATCCCCTTGTAGTCATACTCCTTTGGGCATAATTAACAGAGGGATAGGCCAATATACCTGACTCGAAGCTGCTCAAGTCTTGATTTGGACAAGTTTCGTTAAAATAAACTTTAGTACTCCTGTCTCTGTTAAGTTGGAGACTAGACCACCTACCAAACGATCTATCATAAGTTCCATCATGGGCTCAATAAACACAAGCATGTCATTGGCATAGGTAGGATGAGAGAGGATGAGACTGGTTCTCCTAAAGAGCAAAATGAGCTTCCTACTAAGACCATCTCCAATGGTGATTTCTAAAATTTGAGTTCTTATCCTACTTGGTATTGTACTTTAAGGCCTCGTTTGGTTCGCGGAATGGAAAGGAAAGAAAACTGATTCCTTCGTATTTCCTTTTCTTTAGGAAATTATAATTCCTATAAACTTTTCTTTCTGGTGTTTGGAAAGATCGGGATTATAGCCGGAATATATTTTTAATTTTTATTATAGTGTTTGGTGTTTGTAAGAAAAGGAAACAAAATCAAGTCAATTTTCCAAAAATACCCTCGTGCTAATAAAAATAATTAATACTTAGAAATATTTTTGTCTAAAAGATATTATGGATAAAAATGGTAAATAATATTATGAACATGGATATTTTGGTCAAAACTTTTTGTAATAAATGCGGAAAAGTTGGAGGGAAAGTGATTCCTTAGATAAATGGGAGGAACCACTTTCCTCCCTATTTTCCTTCCTCTTGGGAATCATTTTCCCTTTCCAACAACTTTCCTTTGGCTCCCAAACATAGGAAAGGAATCACTTTCCTTTCCCAAGCTCAAATTCCGGTAACCAAACGAGGCCTAAGGAGATTTCTATCCTAGTTGAAAAAGTTTCTACATAGAAATTGTAGACATACAAAAATGCTCTTCAATAGTTCTTCATTTCTATCATATGTGTCACATAGTAAAATGACCAATTTAATGGTGTGGGACCCAATAATAATTGTCATGAGAGATGGAAGAATTTCTATGAGCTCCTAGAAAGTTTATATCCTACATCATTGCCACCTAGGATAGAAATGGTGATAGAAATCATCATTGGGAGAAGTTTTTTTCTAAAATAAATTTCTTCCATAGAAATAGGGAAGATAGAAACCTCCATTGGAGATGGTCTAAGCATCGGCAAGTCCATAGGAGATGTGAAGTACTCCGTGACAATAGCAAAGTGGTAAGGAGATAATTGGTCGCAGCCCCTAATTGCTACAAAAGAAGCCCCAAGGTTGGCTTTTCACTATGACACAGAAGGAAGGAAACGCGATGCATTTCCGAACTCTCTCAACCCACGGTAGTTGAATCCGATGCTTAACATAACCAAAAATGTTATTTGGCTCCCAAAATATTTGGGTGATACCATCTCCCATTATGTGGCATATGACATAGTTGCTGACATGGCAAAATTTAACATTAGAATTAATATTAAATTAACATGATAATTAACATTAAGATTAATCTTAACATTAAAATTAACCTTAACATTAATATTAATATTAAAATTAATCTTAACATTAAAATTAATATTAACATTAACATTAATATTAATATTAGTATTAGTATTAATATTAAATTTTAATATTAATATTAATATTAATATTAACATTAAAAAAATTGGGTAATTAATGTTTTGGGTTAAAATTTGCCATGTCAGCTGTTATGTCAGCTGCCATATCAGATGTCACATAATGGGAGATGGCATCACCCAAATATTTTGGGAGCCAAATAGCATAATTATAACATAACATAGTTTGGCAATTAAGGAACTCCTTGTTAACTTGTCATATGTTTTGCGGAGATAGAACTTGATACAAGCTTTCCGTCCGCTACTTTTGTTAAAATCTCTTGCCATTTCGTGCACAAGAAGACAATTTTCGACAATCGAGCGACCATTGATAAATGTCGTGATTATTCGAGGTTAAGGCCTTGCATAATACTCTGCATCCTACAAACACATCGGATGGGTAATGATTTTTTATATAAATAATTACAACATAAGATTGGTTGAAAATCAGCGAGAGATGATCATGAAGCTCGTCCTCTCTTTGGGATCGGAGTAGTCATGACGCCCAAGTTGAAGGAGTCCTATTCTTATCATCGTGTCTCTGTCTATGTTGATGCAACATATATAACTGAACCTATTTTTATCTGTATATTATTCATATTTGTTGTCGTGTCCGTTTGTCATGCTGAATCAAACAATGTGTGCTAATAATGGTGAGAGAGATGTTTAGAAGTATTTTTTTTGTTACAACAAAAAATTTAAAACTAACAAAAAGGACTAAACAAACAAGAGGCTGTGTTAATGGTTTTGGTAGGTGGGTAGGTTACATTTTGTATGTTACTTTTATTTTAGATCAGGAATGTAATAGCTAAGTGTATGAACGAAGCTAATAACCTTTTACAGACTGGGGTTATGCTGAAAGTTTACAGAATATCTATAAGATAGTGGAATTCAATTCATAAGGTTTGAAAAATTTTCAGAAGACTTAAAATCTTCCTAGGTGTCTCATGATATTTCTGAATAGACTATAAGTTATTTTTGTAAATATTTAGGCTTTAGAATAATCCGTAAAATATTCTGTTTCTAGACGTTTCTTATAGGTCCTATGAGACATTATAAATAAGTGAGAGGCTCATTTATTCGTCTCCATCAAAACTTGTAAGTGTTCTCCAAGTAATAGAAGAATAGTTTCAAGCTTCCAATCTTGCTCCACTCTTCTCTAATTTTTTAGTAGTATTCTGGTTAAGCGGATTCAGAAAGACTTACGAGTCTTCTGTGACGAAGTATAGACAAAAATACTAAGTACGAATATGAATTGTCATTTAAAGAAAACTTTGATTTTGTCCATCTACTAAGCTTATCCGTAATTAAGAAGTCTGGGAAATCCGTGCTTAGATAAGCAAGTATTTTATTTTTTAACAACTTCACGAATTTTAGATGTGTTTATGTATTAACTAAAGCGGCCGGCATTCCCTTGTTATGAACTATCTTTCACTCTACAGTCTCTACACAAATGGCGAGGAAAAGAATATGCTAAAAGCCTAAAATTGACCTATAGCCATTCTCTCTCTCTTTCTCTCTCTCTCTTAAGACATCTAGAAGACTATATCAAGGTCCTTGTTAGCAATCACCCGAATAAAACTCGTATTATACGCGAATTTTTTCCGTATCTTTTATAAGCTTATAATACTTGCGTACTTTTGACAGATCCAAATCAGTATATAAATTTTAAGCATGCGAAATTTTAAACATGTTCTGTATAAATTATTGACAAATTTGGTACAATAAACATGCTAGGAACCTGTTTAATTAACCAAATTTGACAATATATTTAAGAATGTAAAATTTCTAACCTCAATATTTTTATTTTTCGAATATTTGACCGAATTTTTGAACGTATTTTATTTGCACTGAGTTGATTTATATTCGTACTTTTGTTGTCCCGAATTTTTTTCGTTTGTCGAATTGCTAACAAGGATCAAGGTTCCTGTCATTTTTTTCTCTTCGTTATTTCTCCTTAGCCACATTTGTCGGCAACCAAATCAAACCAATGACAGACTACGTGACTTGCATGTCAACGCCCTCGCAATTGTCCAAAAGTAATGTGTCTTACATTTAATTGAGAGCCTTGTTAGCGATCATCCGAAAAGAACTCTTATTATACACGAATTTTTTCGTATCTTTCAAAAACGTATAATATTTGTATATTTTTGAAAGATTCGAATCAATACATAAAATTTGTTCAGGCGAAGTTTTAAACGTGATTCGTATAAATTATTAAAAAAATTGGCAAAAAAAAACGGTGGAGACTTGCTTAATTAACCAAATTTGACAATATATTGAATGGTGCTCCTACTTGGCTCGCAGGCAGGCTAGTCCGTCGCCACGTGGCGCTGGGGGGGGGGGGGGGGGGGGGGGGGGGGGGGGAGGGGGGGCAATGAAGTGCCAAGCAGGCGGACGGTTAGCATTTTCGTATATTTAATAATGTGAAGTTTCTAGCTTTAATATTTTTATTTTTCGAATATTTGACCGAATTTTTTAACGTATTTTATTTGTACTGGTCTGATTTATACTCGTACTTTTGTCGTCCCAAAATTTTTCCGTTTGCCGAATTGCTAACAAGGGTCGAGAGACTTGGATCCATCGTTTGATTAATCAATTGCCTAGGATTTCTCTTAATTTCAATACTTTGTATGAAAAGTTTTCAAATTTTTTTTTTCCTTCAAAACCTCAAGCTCACAGATATCATGACATGGAATGAAATCATTATTTGGTAGATCAAATGTACTGATATTTAATTTCATCCTCTCTTGCCCACATATTAAAGCAACATCTTACCATTTTAGCATCATGCTCGAGAGTTATGAGAATGGCGTACACGAGCTGTTTCTTAATTAACATAAAAGTTCCAGCATTGACATTTGTGGGGATCAATTCATTGTTATGTATTTTCAAATTCCAAATACGAAATTGTGTAATTCTCATAGTATCATGGATTATAAGCCTGAATATATACTTCTGGTACATACATACTTCTTCTTTCTTTTTTTTCTTTTTTTCTTTTTTTTTTTCATTTTTTTTCAGTACGTGCGAGTTCAGTTAAATCGTGCGTCTTTCCGCACCCGATTTTTAGTCGGTCGTCATGTCGCTTCGGACTCTTCGTGCGGATCCTGTCCGCACTGGCTTTTTCATCATTGTCCGGCACGTACGCCTCGCGCACTCCGCGCGCTCCAGAGCCTCACGGGACGGCCGACGTCTTTCGACGCCAGCAACTCAACGTCTCGCTTAGCCCACGACGTCGAAGGTGCCCCCGACGTCTTCACGACGCCTACGACAGCCGGTTCCATCCAGCCACCTGTTCTATGCGCACGACGTCTTTCCGACGCCCATTGGGCGCCGCACGACGGGCCGCGTGGTCAGCCGTCGTTTATACCCGTGGTAGAATGGTGCCGGTCCTCGACCGCCCGCGCGACGTCCTAGCTGATGAGTTTTCATGCACGGGACGTCCCATTCTGTCCCACGCCAACTCAGATCATGGCCATTTTTCGTCAGTCTTTCGATGTTGTGGATGTCCCGCATCGCACAGGCCAGACTTATCATCGCCCTCTGGTACATACATACATTCATACATACTCTTTTGTATTGTTTGAGATTGCTTATCACCTGTTGCATGGAATGCACAAAATGTGCGATGAGGCCCTACATGAACTTCAATTGCTTTGTGTTTGGTATTATGCAGCTTGAGAAAATTTCATACGGCCAGCTGAGGAAAGCACTTATCGAAAGTACCTAAGCCAAATGTAAGTTCTCGCCGGCCGCCAGTTTATTTCTTGATATGAATATTTAATCAGGACCATTGATAAAGAGACTACAAAAAGTATCAACGGTGTAGTGCATTTTTTGCATTCATAATTCATTAGAGGACCGTCAAATTTGGACATTATATGGATTGACAGTCTAGTCTGGATATGCAACAAAACTGTCAAAATTTTGAAGTTCTGAATATGCACACAACTCTCAGAATTTTGAGACAAGTTCTCGGACTGCCCGAAAACTATAGCAACTATAAATACCGTACGTCCTTCACCTGACCTATCAAGCGCCCGTTCGGACGCCAGAGAATATGCCTATCTCACGTGGTGGTTAGAAATGAAGGGTCATTTAGTTTTACGATCTCACATATATATATATATATATATATATATATATATATATATATATATATATATATATATATATATATATATATGAATATTAGCGTTTGGTCTTAAAATTGACCAATGTTAGAATTTAGGTCACAAAATCACTGTTCATTAGTTTACGTGAACAGTAATTTTAAAATTTTGAAATCCAAACTATAATATCGATCAATTTGAAATCCAAATTCATATATATATGTGAACCCTAAAATTAAATATCCCTCTAATTGGAATTATAGCTGTGGTGGGTAGCCCAAGACATTAGCTGAATATCACTTGGTCGTGCTCTCTCTCTCTCTCTCTCTCTCTAGTCGTCTCCCTTATTCATCAGGTAATACCTCTAAATATATTTAATTTATGTCCTAATTTTTTAAATGATCCCTAAATAATTTATTTCCTCATTGATTCATTTACTAATTAATTTTGTCCTTATTTGCTCTTAGATGGCAAGTTTAATTTGCTCTTAGATGGAATAAAATTGTCTACTAGTATAACATTATTCGATTATGAGAAAATATAAAGTTAAAGTAAATTGGTGGTTGAAAATGAAATATTTTTAATCTTATTTTTTCTTGAGGTATAAAATAATATTGAATTGTCAAAATATCCTAGGATGACAAGGTTCATGATTAAAATTGTAGTGTTCAAGTATTGATTTAAAGTTATAATGAAGTTTAAGGTTCTTATTATATTGTGTTTGAAATGTTAATGCCAATGATATTTTGAACTAATGAAAAAAAATGACTATCTACAATAGAAAAAGTAAAATAGACGACAAGGGTTAGCTATAAAAATAGAAATTTTTTTTTTTGACTAATTTATCCAATTTTTTTCTTTACAATTTTATAATTTTTTGGATGAAAAATGTACTAGATGAATTGACCCCACTGTATTCAAATCATGGCTACGCCACTGCTTGCAACAATTGACTAATATGGCACATAATTTATGGACTTTATTAGTCAAGAGTTAACTAATATGTTAGCAAGAGTTAACTAATATGGCACATAAATTATGGACATTATTAGTCTAAGGGATTGCGTTGATTGAGCTAATTAATAGGTCATGTACAAAAACTATGATGACATATTTTTTAAACACGTCAAATAATAAATCTGAACCATTAATTTTGCATCTCCAAGTATTACTCTTGTTAACAACCGTTGGATCTTGTTTAAGTCATGTAATCATAACCATTTAAATCAATGATTAAGTTTAGATTACTTAAATAACATCCAACGATATATATATATATATATATATATATATATATATATATATATATATATATATATATATATATATATATATGGGAGCGGATCAAAAGCCTTCCTTAGAAAACCTTCTAAAAACCTCCCTTACTCTCGGCCGTAATTTAATGTTAATATTAATGTTAACATTAACATTAACATTAGCATTAAAAATAAAAATAAATATTAATATTAACATTAATATTAATATTAATATTAACATTAATATTAATGTTAATATTAACATTAATATTAACATTAATATTAACATTAAATTACGGCCGAGAGTAAGGGAGGTTTTTAGGAGATTTTCTAAGGAGGACTTTTGATCCGCTCCCTATATATATATATATATATATATATATATATATATATATATATATATATATATATATATATATATATATATATATATATTAGAAACAATACAATAGTTAAAATAAAGAAACTATTTTTGGTAGTATATTAGTTATGACCGTCAAAATTTGTATAGACTTTTAAAATTTGGACAGTACAGATTTTATAATTTATATAGATTGTTAAAATTTTGATTGAATAGTCTTGAATACGTACAATTGTTCAATTTTGACATCTATATATATCGACCACTACATATATACGCCATCCTCACCGCCTCCTCCATCCATCCATCCATCGACCTCGCGCCATGTCAGGCGGCGGCTGCTCGCTGCACAATCTCCGCCTGTGCCTGTTCGCCGCCTTCTGCGTCCTCCTGTTCCTCGGCATGGTGGCCTTCGTGTTCGTCGCGCTCGTCCTCCACCCCGCCAAGCCCAGCTTCTCCCTCCGCGGCCTCGCCCTCTCCCAGCTCAACCTCACCTCCGCTCGCCCAGCCCCTCGCCGACTTCCTCGCCTGGGACATCAGCGCCGGGGCGCTGCTCCTCGACTTCAGCCCCGGCGGCCGCCTGCGCTGGAAGGTCGGCGCCTGGGTCTCCGGGAAGTTCCACCTCCTAGGGGTGAGCATTCGGTTTATTCAATTTAAACCGAACCGAATAACCCAAAATCGAATTGGGCCGAAACCGAATAAGCAAAATCGAAACCGAACCGAATTGGCCCAAAACCGAATCAAACCGAACCGAATTAAATCGGTTCGGTTTTCGGTTTATTCATTTTTTTTTTGATTATTTGAGCTTTTTTTGTTAATATTTATAGTAACTAAATATACATAGACATATTTAGTATGTACCTATATATATTTAGTATATACCTATATATATTAATTGTCATGACCCGATCCCAATAATCTGGGTCTAGTCGGATCATGTCCAGCCTGCACCGTTGTTGAGACGGCGGCAGTAAGCTGTTCAGTAGCAGGTAACCACACAACAACACTATATTTGTCACAACTCAACATCGTAAATAAACTTTATTAAACTTTGAAATTTAAATACAAAGGAAACTGTTCTGAAATGAAATACAGAATTTGAAATAACAAAAAGCAAACAAAAGAAATCTATCTATCGGCCGGATCATCGGCCTCAGTCCCATCGTCCTCCTGTGGGGGCTCTGGCAGCACAACTGGGTACAACACAGGGTCGTAGTAGCTGTTGTAAAACCGATCTGTATCCTCAATATCCCCTAAAAATATATCTCCAGTCAGGAGGGAGCAAAATACAATTCATGCTAATTTAAACAGTTAAATAAGTAATAGAATCATGCAGTTCTAAACAGTTTTAAACATGAACAGTTTGTTACAGTAAAAACAGTGATTTGAACAGGTAATGAAATATGACCGGCTTAGGTTTGTTACAGGAAGGATAAGGGATTTTTGTTACAGTAGTGGTCATAATCATTACGCTATTCCCTAGTCCCCAGTAGTTACAGTACAGTACTCTCGGAGAGAGTTTCGTGTTTACATCGTGGTTTAAAATTGCAGTAAAGCGATTAAATAAATAACTGTAAACTAACATAAACTATACTTGCCTCAATGGAAATGACTGGAGAGGTAGAAGACTTCGAGACAGGTAATTAGAGTCGTCCTCGAATTCCTACTGTCATGCCCCAGTACCGAAATACTGGGACGGACTAGGCCAGCTACTCCGTATGAGGTATAAAACGTCATACGGCGATCGTGGCTGTCAATCTTGCTGGGTATCCTAGCATGCAAGCAGTCTATGGCCTAAATCTGATCTCATATCCACAGGCAATAATCAATGAAATAACTACAAGAGAGATAATCATATGGAAAGCAAGAAATACTCATATGATAATCAGAGAGTCTACAATAAGAAATAATGTAGATAAGAATACCTTCCCACTCAGTTCCCTCATGGTCAGGAACTGAAGCACGTCCTCCAAGTCAAGTCTGGAAGATCCACAGGGTCGGTCACAGGCAATCTGGGAACAATCCAGGGTTGGTCAGGCCAACCGTAGCAAGTACCAGAAAGGAAGGCTCAAGAACGGGCGAAGAAAACCAGCAGGATATAATATATGACAGAAATAACATGTAAAAACAGTAAATAAGGTAAGGGATCGTGCGGTACCAACGCACGATAACAATCCAACAACTAAAAGTATTCTGGTCGTAACCTCGGTCGATAGCCTATCGTAGCACAATAACCAACCCAACAATCAAACAAGAACATGGGTTGGATCATGCACCACGATAGTCCATGTTCCTCAGTTATTCCCAAAAGTAACGCAACAATCATCACAATCATCCTAACATACACTAATGTCTGCATCGCTAACTGGAGATCGTAGTCTGTCATCGGGACAGTAATCCACCCCTACATCAAACAAGAACAAGGGAATGAAATACTGAGCCGAGACAGCGTTACGCACCAGCCAGCTTAGCAAACAGCAAGCCATACAATTTTAGGTGAATAAGCGGCCACTCAAATGCCTACGGCTGTCTATGTGGAGGTTGGGTTACCCCAACAATGCAATATAGGAATCCTCAGATCGTGTCATATCCCGCAAGGGCTAGCGAGGCCAAATAACGCATAGCAGGTAGGTATGCACCGGTCCCTCGGAAGGCCACCGGGCTAAGCAGGAGTACATATAGTAGTCGGATACTGCCATATCCGTGGCGGCCAACCCCGACGCGCCAGGACGAGCCTGTGGCGGCCGGTAATGCACGATCTCGGGATTCCGTTCCCTCCCAATGCTTCTACCATTTTTAGTTGCCTAGATTAACCCTACATTTATCCGGAATCACATGCCGTGGTCACATGCTCATCCTCCTAGATGTCGTACCTCAGTACGAGAACGCTAAGTAAGAATCAACCTCGGTACCTATAGTCCCAGTTGTGATCCATCCTTAGTGTTATGCAACAAGCAAGCAAGCAATCCTAACCACGCTAAGACTATAGGCCAACTACCAGATACCCGTGCAGGTAATCATATAATATAGCCAGAATATCAAGATGGCATCGCAATGCCATATAATCATGGAAGTAGCACCTCAAAGTGCTAATAGACAAAGGGCACCGCAGTGCAAGGTCAGGGCCAGTACCTCACAGGGTAAGCTGGACTTATAGCACGGATACAGGTAGTCAGGTCTGGGACAAGGACAACTCTGTCAGTCACAAGAAGTCATCTGTCCACATCGTGGCATGGATATCAGGTCAAGTACAAGATCAGAACCTCTACTATAATAACATCTCAAGTATATATGGGAGCCTAGAGCTCCAATCATCCCGTCGGTCTATCCACCTGATCAATCTAGCAAGAGTCTCACATCCATGATGGGGTGAATATCACGTCAATAAAGACAACCACCAAATACCAAGCTCATCCCCCTAACAATGCTAGGCCCTCAGACTCACAAGAATCCTCCTAGACAATGATCACAAGCCACTAGAAAACAAGCCCCTCAACTACCAAGACACAGCAATCAACCAGGTTCTCTAACTACCGGAATACACAAAGGTACCGGATTGGGCGTTTGGGAAGTCGAGTAAAAATCATATAATAATACCCTCGATATCCTCCTCGTTCCGTAAGACACTCGCACCAGTATCAAAATCCAAAAGTCCTCAAAGACATATCTGATCAAATTAGACATCACCAAAGAACTAGCAACACTATCTAAGAATCCACTTAGTCTACCATAATCATTATCTCAATATCATATCTCCTCATAGTCAATCCTCGAATAAGATCATAATCCCAACACACGGGTCAACAATAATCAACGCCGTCGGAAGATGGCAAGGATTGTGTGAACCACTCTGGATCAGATCCACAACCCTTAAACCAAACAAGGACCAGGGTTGCAGACCCTCACCCGAGTAGAACCACTCTCCTTACACAATCCGGCGGACAGGACAGACAATGAGATAACAAACTAAACTAGAACACCATCTAAAGGAAGAATCACGAGTCAAGAGTCCAATGGGTGATACCGCCGAAAAGGCAAGGATTGCGTGAACCACTCTGGATCAGATCCACAACCCTTAAACCAAACAAGGACCAGGATTGCAGACCCTCACCCGAGTAGAACCGCTCTCCTTACACAATCCGGCGGACGGGACAGATCAAGACGCTAGGCGACTAATCTAGTCGGGAGTCTACCTAGCAGGCAATGAGATCAGGGATACTATACCAAGAAGAACATGCATGAGTTCAGTCCCGCAAACCAAAGGAATGGCACTGCCCTATCCTTCGAACCAAATTTCCAACCGGGAATTCTGGAAAAATTCGACAGAGTCTCCTTTGTATTCTGGACGGGAGCACCCTACGAATTGGGGCTAAAGTCCACTCGGCGCAACCCGCCGCAGAATCGCAGAATCGCAGACGGAGAACACTAAGTCTCAGCTACCAGCAGCACTACGATGCGTACTGGAAACAAGTCGATAGCCGAGAACACTAAGTCTCGGCCTCCAGTAGCACTACGATGCGTACTGGAAACAAGTCGATAGCCGAGAACACTAAGTCTCGGCCTCCAGTAGCACTACGATGCGTACTGGAAACCTCTCGAACCCGAGACCACTAAGTCCCGGTCTCCAGCAGCGCTACAATGCGTACTGGACGCCAAGCGAACATGCATACTAATAAGATAACCGCCTCGCAGGGCGCACCACAACACATGTCCATAAATTCCTAACCCAAGCACAAACACCGCCACAAGAGTAGTTCGCCAAGCCGTACCCGACCGTGAGTCGGACACGGGGCATATGGGGACAATCCATACGTGTGAGTCGTGCTCGTGTCCTCGGAGGTGTGGATGACCCGTCCGAGTTGTCCGATACGGTCGTAAACCGGTATCGAACCAAGCTATCCTAAGTTATCATCATGGCAGTTCTACTACTAGGCTACACTAATCATGATTATACAATTTACAAGTACAAATTAATTAAATGCAATAAAATCCAGGAGAGAGGGCAAGAGCCGTCGATGAGCAAGGGATACTTGCCTAGAGGGCTCGGCTAGGTAAGCAAGTCTTCGGCGATCTGGATCCAAGCTAGCACGTCCATCGAGGTCCTCAGAATACATAAATAAACAATCATTAGAATTAAATAATAAAATAATAGAATAATCACAAGAGATGGCAGAAGGCTATACCGTGCGGGTCCCGCAGGCAGCGCAGGGATCTGGCACGGAAACTGAGGCACGCAGACCGATACGGGCATGCAACCCGAGACGCGCACGTATATCGAGACGCGCATGAGAATCGAGATGACTCGAATATTGAGACGAACAAGAAACAGAAACGTGCACGTAAATCAAGACGTGCACGTAGATCGAGACGACACAGAGACCAATGCAGCACGCCAATCGGAGCGAGCACGCAAACCGAGGCAACACAAGATACAATATTACGCGTAAATCGATACGGCACGCAAATCGGTGCATGCACGTAAATCGAGGCGGCACGGGTCACAAGTTAGGCAAAAAGGCCGAGACACGAGGATCGAGGCAACACACAAACCGAGGTGGCGCGGTGCCCGAGACAGCGCGGGGCTCGAGGCGTCCTGCTGCCCAAGGCAACACGCGAATCGAGGTGACACGAGAACCGAGACAGCACGTACACCAAGGTGTACGCGTATCGAGACGGCACATAACCCGAGCAGCGCGGGGCCCAAAGCGTCCTGCTGCTCGAGGCGTGCACGGAGCTCGAGGGCTCGCTTCCCGAGACGTACGGGAAACGAGGGAACACGCAAGTCAAGCGTGCGTGCGGCCCGAGAAGAGCGCAACTCCCAAGGCTGCATACTGCTCGAGCAGCGCGGGGCCCAAGGGCGACCCGCCACTCGAGGCTGGCGCGACGCTCGCGGCGGGGAACGGCAGCTCGTCGGACAGAAGGGAAGAGGGAGAGGAGGAGCAGATCTATGGAGGGGAAGTGCCGTCGGGGTCGGCCAGGCTCCGGCGGAGGGGAGGAGACAGAGAGGGGAGGCCGGAGGAGCTTACCGGGGTAGGTCGGCTCTCCGGCGGAGGAGACAGCGGCCACGGAGGAGATGGCGGCGCTGGCGGTGGCGGCCGCAGCGGAGGCCGGAGGGGGCGACGATGATGGTGGTGGCGCGGGTGGCTGAAGACGGGGGCGACCACGGCGAGGGAAGCGACGGCGACGATGGGGGCGGTCGCCATGGCGGTGGTGGTGGCGGCTGCAGTGGAGGAGATGGTGGAGACGATGGTGGCGCTGCTCAGGGCGGCCGGAGGTCGGCGGAGGCCGGAAGAAGAGAGGGAGATAGCGAGCGAGAGAGAGGGACGAGAGGCCGAGTGAGCGGGAGAGAGGAGAGTTGAGGGAGGAGAGAGAGGGCCGGGGGGGTGAGTATGGTCGGGAGAGAGATGAGAGAGAGAGGAAGGAATTGGGGGTGGGGGTCGGCTGATCCAGCAAGTGAGAGGGGAGAGAGAGGAAGAGTAAAGAGAGAGGTGAGGGGGGTAGGTAGGGGGAGGAGAGAGAGATGATGTGAGGGAGTGAAATGACAAGAGAGAGGGGGAGTAGATATTTTGGAGGGTAGACTAGGATCATGAAATTAATTAATAACAAATAATTAATGAGGGCAAAATCACCTCCAATAAAATAATAAAAATTTCAAATACACCCCAAAAATTAAAATCCTCCAAAATACGAAATACAGTCGAAATACAGTCATATACCTATTTCTAAAATAGGGATATGACATCCTACCCAATAGTACGCTAAGTCCTAGGTACCATTAGGATGGACCTGCATGGGCCACCACTAAAAACATGTCACGACCCGCTCCCGAATAATCGGATACGAGTCGGACACGCCCAGCCTTTGTTGTTAGACACAGCAAAGTAAGCTGTACCAATCTAGGGAAACTAACCAGATAAATATGAACATGTATGAAATCACAGCATCTATAAATGTATCCCCATATCCAGAGTAAAGTACAATATCAGAATTTATTACATTCCAGAATAATAGAAAGTCTACTAGTCTCAATACATGGAAAGAAAATGGAAAACTAATGAAGTACTAGGCTTCTGCAGCCTCTAGGTCACAAGCAGCTCCAGCTGGCTCAGTAGGGAAGGCAATATCCTGTCCATAGTTGGTGTCACACAAAGCCTCCATCTCACCTGCAACATATCCTATTCAGGAGCGGAGCAAGTACAATTCTAGGTAAAGAACAAGACATCATGATATGAAAGTACAAGGGAACATGGAAAGTACAGGAAGAACAGGTAAATAAGTACATGAAGAACAGTGTAAAGTACATGAAAGAACATGAATGTAAGAACATGAAAGAACATGATATGTAAGCACCTGAAAGAACATGATATCATGGAATCACAGGAAATAAGTACAAGGTAATCTCCTGAACATGTGTGTACTGCATTTGAAATATAACTAAATATGTGACCGGCTAGGGTAAGCACATGAAAGCACCTGAAAGCACATGAATGGTGACTTAGGACCCGCGTGCACGATGCGGGGTCTAAGCTAAAACACACCTGAGTTGTTACTTGGGATTGGTCACATAGATAGTATATTTTCCCACCCCAGATACAAGTAATAAGAACAAGAGAACATGAGCACCAGAAAGTACATGACGTGTTGCAATTGTGTCACTCAAGGAAGCACAGGATATATAATGAAAAGTACAAAACCGTAGAGTGTACTTGCCTGGCTCCAGGAAAGTACAAGTAGGCAAAAGAGTCGGATATCCTCCTGTATGAAATAATGATGTATACAAGTTGGTCAAAATCTAAAATAACTAATTTTTAAATCTAGCAAGTCACTTAAGAATGTATCCTAAGTCCTATTCTTGATAAACAAGTTACCCTATAATTGGTCATTTGCCTAATTTAGTTAGTTTAAACTTAAAAGTAGGGTAATTATAAATAAAATCTATAGAAATGAACTTATTTGGGAAAATCCAATATCCTATTAAAATCTTGTTATAAAACAGGAACTTGATGTAGGGTTTGGTTCCTCAATCAATATGTGAAATTGATTCCTAGAATCTAAAGTTTACTAAACTAAACTTGCATTGGTTCTAAGACTTCATAACTCATAAAGGACCTTAATGAGACAAGGACTTACCAGTGATCAACTTCTTTGCCAAAGTAAAGAAAAGAACCTGAGCTAACTTAATGGGATGCCATTCCAAATCCTGAAGTTAACTGAACTGATTCATGGAATGTCCCAGGTTCTGATTAACTGAACATGAGATGTCTCAGGTTCCTTGGGTTCAATCAATCTCAACTCAGTACTAGGACTGATACCTAGTCTAGTGTTCCCAGGTTTACTCCCTCAACATATCAGTCCTCAACTTAAAGGAAAACAAGCTATCAAATTACCAGCAGCCTAAAACAGGACTGAACAAAGTCCAGTCATAAGTCCAAAGTTCAAACTGATATAAACACTAAGGTATACCAAAGACTGATGTATCTCCTGGTATTCCAGTTTACTACAAAACCCCTCATTCAGTCTGAAATGGGTCCAATCAGAATTTTTATAGTATCCTGGACACAGACTCTTACAGGAACAGGGCTTCCTAACTGTTGGTAACAATCCTGTATGCCCACACCCTGTGAGATAAATTCTCAGGTTCTAGCTTCAGATTTGGAATTTTAGTAAGGTATTCTTGCAGGAACACAAAACTTAAGCACTCACCTCATCCAAACTTCTATAGTTCAATGTTTGGTAAAACATTTAACTAGCTGAAATAGACTAGGTGTTTCAATATGAGGGCTGATAAAATGAGCAAGTTCATCTAAACATGCCAACTAGCTTGCAGGAACTAAACACAAGAATTAAAATATGAGAATTGACAATTACAACTGATGGTTCTCCTAATATTCGAATTCCTGTTTAGTCATTGCAAGTAAGTTATCAGGACTGAACCCATCATTCCACAAACGAGACCTACCAGGTTTCTTTAAAAAAAGAATCCAGGTTGATATGGTTCTCAGGAAATCCAAATGGTTATTTATTAGAACTAAAACTATGTAACCACAAACCACCCCAACAGGATACTGACACTGTCCTGATAGGATCATTTATCATTTCAATCCAAAACGAGACCAAACTAGTCTCCCTGTTCTGATCCTATAGCAGGACAATATCAAGCCCATCTATGGTTTTAGTAAGGTAATCCTTGATCTTCCTGAGATTACTCATAATATCTCGACTATTAATCAATTCCTTTAGCACAGGACATCACACTAGTATTAACCACAGAGACACAGTTAAAAATACTACCAGTTATAATGCAACTGAAATTCCTATACAGTCCAGGATCAACCTGATACTTCCCGCCAACAATTTGTTTACAAAGTCATCACCACCATTTCTCAATCATAAGAGTAAATATAGTTATGAACACAACATCTAATCGTGACTATCTATCAAAGTTATTCGAATTAACATTTTATCATAAACACCCTAACAACCTAGTATGCTGAATACTGCACTCAACACCAAGAATCAACAAAATAAATGGAAGAATGATTTAAGGGGAAAAATACCTTCCAGATGCTAATCTGAAGTTGACTCGACACTAACTCTGTGTCGAACACACGACTCAAGGCCTCTGTCCTTCAATTCCTGAGTCAAAGAAGGAAATAATGGAACCAGAGATCATGTCCAAACTAAACCACAGATCGTTTCAAAAGGAATGATTCACAAGTCTTAGAAAAGCTTACAAAAATTCGAAGGCTCAAAGATCAAAACCAAAATTCAATGTGATGCCACAGGAAACTACAAGGAGATCAATCAAACAGTAAGGGTGCATCAACACCTTTCGATCATCTGAATTGCTCACGCCACTAGTTCAGATCTGATCATCCTCAGATCTATTCCAAAAGATCAGATTCGATTCTAATGTAAGGTTCAGAAATTGAATGAGCATAAGAAAGAATTGATACTCATATTTCTTCACCATAGGTTGGTGCACAGGAATTGCTTAATCGAGTCTAGCAGGGATTCGAACATTCCAACTGATAATCCAAGAGGAGACAGTCTAGATTGATTCAATGAGCAAAACCAAATGAACAAGATTGGATCAAAGTTTGATCGTGAATGAAACAAATCAAGGAATTGAAATCTATAGATACTTACCAAGGAATTGATCGAACTCTTGGCCGATCAATGGGAAGTACTCCTCAACCTTGCTACTGCCAGGATTTTCGAGACCAACTTCTGTGTCCCTCTTCACGCATCCGCCATGGTGCTGCTGCCTTGAGCTCTGATGCAAGAATATTGAAAGAGATGAACAATGATTGGTATGATTCCAGGGAGAAAGGAAGAGATTAAATAGGCGGTTAGATGAGGAATTTGGAGGGAAAAGGAATTGGAGAGTTTGTTAGAGCACATGGTTGGTCAGAGAAACAGTTGAGGGGAGAATTTGAATTCTCAGGCCGTTGCTGTTGAGCTTATTCCTATAATGAAGAAAAGGGTGGAGTTAAAAGAAATGAAAGGGTTCATTCCTAAACAGAAAAATGGTGTTGGATATAAAGGATTGGTTCATGGGCGTTAGTGAAAGCCCAACACTAGGAATTGAAGAGAAGCCCAATTAAATTAAATTGGACTAAAAAGAAATAATAATAGTAATATTAATTTAGAAAAAATATATCAGGAAAAATATTTGAAAATTAAGATTTTTCTGGAAAGTGGAGTTACAAATATTCCCCCCTCAGAAAAATTTCGTCCTCGAAATTCGAAGTCTCAAACATAAAACTCAGTAACTCACAAAGGATCCAAATACAGTCATTTTATTGAAAATAGAAATCCACAAAACAGGGTACAATCAAATCAATCAAACAGAGTGGGATAGCGCTCCCGTATCTCGTCTTCGCGCTCCCATGTGGACTCTCCCAGAGAGTGATGTCTCCACATGAGGCGAACGAGAGGAATGATCTGGTTTCGCAAGCGCTTCTCTCTCCGGTCCAAGATCTCTACTGGCTGCTCCTCGTAAGTCAATCTCGGGCCCACCTCCAGCTCGGAATAGTCCACCACATGGCTTGGATCTGGAATGTACCGTCGAAGCTGGGATATGAGAAAAACATCGTGCACTCCCTCTAAGCTAGCTGGAAGTGCTAGTCGATATGCCACCTCGCCAATCCGTGCCGTCACATCGAAAGGTCCGATGAATCTCGGACTGAGCTTCCCGCCTCTGCCGAACCTGATGACGCCCCTAGTCGGTGAGATCTTCAGGAATACTCTGCTTCTAGCTGTGAACTCCGGTGACCATCTGCTGTTGTCCGCCTAGTGCTTCTGTCGATCCATGACGTTCTGAGCCTTGAGTATAAGTACACATAAGAAGTTTGGGATATCATGCTTTGACAAGGATCGAGGATCAAATAGTCACGAAGTGGAAGGAATTTCAATTACAACTTAGAGGAGCAACATCATGAAGACACAAATATTAAGTATGATAAAAAATCGATAGTTAAACACAGGTAGACTAGAACAAGATAGAAAATCATGGTCAGATGGACATGACTTAGGATCGAAGTTTAGACAAGTCTCAAACGAAGTACGGAGTCACAATCTGGTAATACACAATTTGAAGAATTCAATGACCTAACGATAAATGCTAGAAGGAAAATTAGCAAGGGTTGATTGAGAAGACATACGAAATACTCGGGAGATACAGTATCAAATCAGGATAAACGTGCAAGGGTTTGTGATTCTCAAAAACCAATAATCATATAAAAAGGGATATAGTTTCCATGGTGTCCGGGAACATATAGCTACTTGAAATCACTTTGCCTAGAATCCCTACCCCGCCAGTATATATCTGACTGCAGTGGACTTTCGGCTCCGTGATTCAAATAACAATATGTTACCGAATAATCAGTCAACCTTATCCATTTTCCAACAATCATTGACGAAGCAACCCAAGAGATCAAGGTATGAAGAATATGACAAGTCTCGACAATACTCGAAAACCTATGGGTGTCTGAAATCACTTCAACTTAGAGTTCCTGCCCCGCCAGTGCGCTGCTGGCTGCAGTGAACTTTCGGTCTCCGCAATCCAGATAACGGCTACAGCGCGCAACTGTCACGCCCTAGTAGGTCATCGAATAGTCTTTCAACTTTATCCACAGAAAATTCAAGAAATCAAGATGAGTTTCAATAGTCCAAGTTGCAAAAATGGTGAGATTATCTGACTAGTAGAATACAAGGATTTATTAGGTACTACGAGACAACAAGGAATCCAATCAGTGAGTACAAAAGGGCAACCAGGAAGATTTAAAATTTCAGACAGGACGAAGTTTCAAATTATGACGGAACATCAACTGATATTTGGAATGGTAACAAGATTCTATATATGGGACATTATCCCGAAGGGATAACTGAGTCTCGAAGGATGAACTGAGGCAAGATATTATATAGGAGACAAGTTTCAAAATAAGAATAAAATCTCGTACTGGAAACAAGTTTCAATAAAATCTCGAATAAAATGAAATCTCGAGCAAAGCTTGAATTGAAACGAATTCTCCAATAAGGTATACAGTGAAAAATCAAGTATCAACAAGGTCGTAATTAGGAACTAAAATCTCGAAATAGAAAATCTTAACGAGAAAACAAGGTTTAGAATAGTGACTGGAAGACAGGTTCTAATAGGAGACAAGGTATTGGATTGTAAACATGAAACAAGCGAATCTCAATAGCAACAAGTCTCGAATAAAATCGAGAATAGGAAATAGAATCTCAAACAAGCATCAATAGAAGCGAAGGTTCAAACAAGGTTTCAGAATGATATTTCAAGTAGGATTAATTCTGGAATAGTACAGTTCGATTAGCGAACAGAATATCAATAAACGAGTAGGAATTAAATCTTAATTAACACGAAGTTTGATAAAAGAACAAAATTTACAAATATGAGCCATTACTAGGAAACAAGGTCATGAATGAATGTACAAACGGTATCGAATAATGGATTTCAAATAAATATCGAATTATGGGTCTGAAACAAATTTGTCGAATATGAAACAATATCTCGAGTTAAGTTTCGAATACCAACCAAGATTCCAAAATAGAAACAGAAGTTTCAAGAATGATCAATGTATTAGGAGGAATTTAAGGGAAAACTGGATTATTAATCAAGATACATGGTTTTCCCAACCATGCAAAGAAATCTTTTGTCTTCAATCTATCTTCAGTGTTTCTCCGGGACTGGAATCACTTCAATTTCTTCAGCTGTCCTGATATAGGCTGATCCTTGCGGTAGTGCTCCATGTGTTTGCTGATTCTGAGAAGGTGGTTCCCTTTTACTGTAGTCTGATGCTCCTCGCGCTTGTTCTCGGGCAGTGTGATCAACGTTCTCCAGCAGTCTTGACTTGGTGGGCAGGCGATCCGTAGTATAGTATAGCCTCCGTCTTTTGTGGCACTCTTCATAGTGGCATCCTGAGAGGTGGCAGAAATTGTAAATGATCGGCGGCTGGATCTGAATCTGGATCTCCCGCTGGGGCTGAAGTGCAGGGCTCTGGCATGAATATATGGCTGCTGGCGTGCTGGCTGCTGAGATCTGCTCCTGATGATGTGACTGGTGGTGTGACCGAAGAAACGCTGACTGAGTGTTGTGACGCTTTGCGGTCCAGGATAGTTGTTGTCTTTGTCATAAATCTTTATGTCTTTCATGAGCTTCAGCTTCCGGTTTCGTTCCATTGTCTGCGCTACATTCTGAATCTCCAGGCTGGTGGCTCTAATCTTCAGAGAAGTCAGATCTTCACATGCTGAGATGATCTTCAGTGGCGGCTTCAGGTTCTCGATCGGCTCTCTGGTGCAAGATATGCGCTCGGTGTCGAAAAAGTCCAAGTGTCTGAACGTCTGGAAATCAGAAGTCCTTCCTGGCTCAGAGAGTGTATCCACAAGTCTGACTTGGAAAGGGTGGCCTGCTTCCTCTGGTTGTCAAGGGACTCTTCAGACGTCTCCGTCAATTACGTACTACCCATGGGGATAGTAGAGTGATAGAAGGTAGTGGAAGTTCGGAAACGTCAAGTGCAGGTGAATTGACAGTTCTGGTGTTGCATGCTTTTGAACTATCTGCAAAACAGAAAACTGTTAAAATAACCTAGACCTACATACAACAAGTGTTTATAGAATATTAAAATACCTGATACACTTGATATACCTGATATACCCTTATTTCCCGATTTTTCTATGCTGTGATCAAGTTTCCCTAGTGTAATCAAGTCCCCCAATAGTACGCTAAGTCCTAGGTACCATTAGGATGGACCTGCATGGGCCACCACTAAAAATATGTCACGACCCGCTCCCGAATAATCGGATACGAGTCGGACACGCCCAGCCTTTGTTGTTAGACACAGCAAAGTAAGCTGTACCAATCTAGGAAAACTAACCAGATAAATATGAACATGTATGAAATCACAGCATCTATAAATGTATCCCCATATCCAGAGTAAAGTACAATATCAGAATTTATTACATTCCAGAATAATAGAAAGTCTACTAGTCTCAATACATGGAAAGAAAATGGAAAACTAATGAAGTACTAGGCTTCTGCAGCCTCTAGGTCACAAGCAGCTCCAGCTGGCTCAGTAGGGAAGGCAATATCCTGTCCATAGTAGGTGTCACACAAAGCCTCCATCTCACCTGCAACATATCCTATTCAGGAGCGGAGCAAGTACAATTCTAGGTAATGGACAAGACATCATGATATGAAAGTACAAGGGAACATGGAAAGTACAGGAAGAACAGGTAAATAAGTACATGAAGAATAGTGTAAAGTACATGAAAGAACATGAATGTAAGAACATGAAAGAACATGATATGTAAGCACCTGAAAGAACATGATATCATGGAATCACAGGAAATAAGTACAAGGTAATCTCCTGAACATGTGTGTACTGCATTTGAAATATAACTAAATATGTGACCGGCTAGGGTAAGCACATGAAAGCACCTGAAAGCACATGAATGGTGACTTAGGACCCGCGTGCACGATGCGGGGTCTAAGCTAAAATACACCTGAGTTGTTACTTGGGATTGGTCACATAGATAGTATATTTCCCCACCCCAGATACAAGTAATAAGAACAAGAGAACATGAGCACCAGAAAGTACATGACGTGTTGCAATTATGTCACTCAAGGAAGCACAGGATATATAATGAAAAGTACAAAACCGTAGAGTGTACTTGCCTGGCTCCAGGAAAGTACAAGTAGGCAAAAGAGTCGGATATCCTCCTGTATGAAATAATGATGTATACAAGTTGGTCAAAATCTAAAATAACTAATTTTTAAATCTAGCAAGTCACTTAAGAATATATCCTAAGTCCTATTCTTGATAAACAAGTTACCCTATAATTGGTCATTTGCCTAATTTAGTTAGTTTAAACTTAAAAGTAGGGTAATTATAAATAAAATCTATAGAAATGAACTTATTTGGGAAAATCCAATATCCTATTAAAATCTTGTTATAAAACAGGAACTTGATGTAGGGTTTGGTTCCTCAATCAATATGTGAAATTGATTCCTAGAATCTAAAGTTTACTAAACTAAACTTGCATTGGTTCTAAGACTTCATAACTCATAAAGGACCTTAATGAGACAAGGACTTACCAGTGATCAACTTCTTTGCCAAAGTAAAGAAAAGAACCTGAGCTAACTTAATGGGATGCCATTCCAAATCCTGAAGTTAACTGAACTGATTCATGGAATGTCCCAGGTTCTGATTAACTGAACATGAGATGTCTCAGGTTCCTTGGGTTCAATCAATCTCAACTCAGTACTAGGACTGATACCTAGTCTAGTGTTCCCAGGTTTACTCCCTCAACATATCAGTCCTCAACTTAAAGGAAAACAAGCTATCAAATTACCAGCAGCCTAAAACAGGACTGAACAAAGTCCAGTCATAAGTCCAAAGTTCAAACTGATATAAACACTAAGGTATACCAAAGACTGATGTATATCCTGGTATTCCAGTTTACTACAAAACCTCTCATTCAGTCTGAAATGGGTCCAATCAGAATTTTTATAGTATCCTGGACACAGACTTTTGCAGGAACAGGGCTTCCTAACTGTTGGTAACAATCCTGTATGCCCACACCCTGTGAGATAAATTCTCAGGTTCTAGCTTCAGATTTGGAATTTTAGTAAGGTATTCTTGCAGGAACACAAAACTTAAGCACTCACCTCATCCAAACTTCTATAGTTCAATGTTTGGTAAAACATTTAACTAGCTGAAATAGACTAGGTGTTTCAATATGAGGGCTGATAAAATGAGCAAGTTCATCTAAACATGCCAACTAGCTTGCAGGAACTAAACACAAGAATTAAAATATGAGAATTGACAATTACAACTGATGGTTCTCCTAATATTCGAATTCCTGTTTAGTCATTGCAAGTAAGTTATCAGGACTGAACCTATCATTCCACAAACGAGACCTACCAGGTTTCTTTAAAAAAAGAATCCAGGTTGATATGGTTCTCAGGAAATCCAAATGGTTATTTATTAGAACTAAAACTATGTAACCACAAACCACCCCAACAGGATACTGACACTGTCCTGATAGGATCATTTATCATTTCAATCCAAAACGAGACCAAACTAGTCTCCCTGTTCTGATCCTATAGCAGGACAATATCAAGCCCATCTATGGTTTTAGTAAGGTAATCCTTGATCTTCCTGAGATTACTCATAATATCTCGACTATTAATCAATTCCTTTAGCACAGGACATCACACTAGTATTAACCACAGAGACACAGTTAAAAATACTACCAGTTATAATGCAACTGAAATTCCTATACAGTCCAGGATCAACCTGATACTTCCCGCCAACAATTTGTTTACAAAGTCATCACCACCATTTCTCAATCATAAGAGTAAATATAGTTATGAACACAACATCTAATCGTGACTATCTATCAAAGTTATTCGAATTAACATTTTATCATAAACACCCTAACAACCTAGTATGCTGAATACTGCACTCAACACCAAGAATCAACAAAATAAATGGAAGAATGATTTAAGGGGAAAAATACCTTCCAGATGCTAATCTGAAGTTGACTCGACACTAACTCTGTGTCGAACACACGACTCAAGGCCTCTGTCCTTCAATTCCTGAGTCAAAGAAGGAAATAATGGAACCAGAGATCATGTCCAAACTAAACCACAGATCGTTTCAAAAGGAATGATTCACAAGTCTTAGAAAAGCTTACAAAAATTCGAAGGCTCAAAGATCAAAACCAAAATTCAATGTGATGCCACAGGAAACTACAAGGAGATCAATCAAACAGTAAGGGTGCATCAACACCTTTCGATCATCTGAATTGCTCACGCCACTAGTTCAGATCTGATCATCCTCAGATCTATTCCAAAAGATCAGATCCGATTCTAATGTAAGGTTCAGAAATTGAATGAGCATAAGAAAGAATTGATACTCACATTTCTTCACCATAGGTTGGTGCACAGGAATTGCTTAATCGAGTCTAGCAGGGATTCGAACATTCCAACTGATAATCCAAGAGGAGACAGTCTAGATTGATTCAATGAGCAAAACCAAATGAACAAGATTGGATCAAAGTTTGATCGTGAATGAAACAAATCAAGGAATTGAAATCTATAGATACTTACCAAGGAATTGATCGAACTCTTGGCCGATCAATGGGAAGTACTCCTCAACCTTGCTACTGCCAGGATTTTCGAGACCAACTTCTGTGTCCCTCTTCACGCATCCGCCATGGTGCTGCTGCCTTGAGCTCTGATGCAGGAATGTTGAAAGAGATTAACAATGATTGGTATGATTCCAGGGAGAAAGGAAGAGATTAAATAGGCGGTTAGATGAGGAATTTGGAGGGAAAAGGAATTGGAGAGTTTGTTAGAGCACATGGTTGTCAGAGAAACAGTTGAGGGGAGAATTTGAATTCTCAGGCCGTTGCTGTTGAGCTTATTCCTATAATGAAAAGGGTGGAGTTAAAAGAAATGAAAGGGTTCATTCCTAAACAGAAAAATGGTGTTGGATATAAAGGATTGGTTCATGGGCTTTAGTGAAAGCCCAACACTAGGAATTGAAGAGAAGCCCAATTAAATTAAATTGGACTAAAAAGAAATAATAATAGTAATATTAATTTAGAAAAAATATATCAGGAAAAATATTTGAAAATTAAGATTTTTCTGGAAAGTGGAGTTACACCTCAAAGACATATCTGATCAAATTAGACATCACCAAAGAACTAGCAACACTATCTAAGAATCCACTTAGGCACAAAGGCCGAGACACGAGGATCGAGGCAACACACAAATCGAGGTGGCGCGGTGCCCGAGACAGCGCGGGGCTCGAGGCATCCCGCTGCCCAAGGCAACACGCGAATCGAGGTGACACGAGAATCGAGACAGCACGTACACCAAGGTGTACGCGTATCGAGACGGCACATAACCCGAGCAGCGCGGGGCCCAAAGCGTCCTGCTGCTCGAGGCGTGCACGGAGCTCGAGGGCTCGCTTCCCGAGACGTACGGGAAACGAGGGAACACGCAAGTCAAGCGTGCGCGCGGCCCAAGGAGAGCGCGACTCCCAAGGCTGCACACTGCTCGAGCAGCGCGGGGCCCAAGGGCGACCCGCCACTCGAGGCTGGCGCGGCGCTCGCGGCGGGGCACGGCGGCTCGCCGGACAGAAGGGAAGAGGGAAAGGAGGAGCAGATCCATGGAGGGGAAGTGCCGTCGGGGTCGGCCAGGCTCCGACGGAGGGGAGGAGACAGAGTGGAGAGGCCGGAGGAGCTTACCGGGGTAGGTCGGCTCTCCGGCGGAGGAGACAGCGGCCACGGAGGAGATGGCGGCGCTGGCGGTGGCGGCCGCAGCGGAGGCCGGAGGGGGCGACGATGATGGTGGTGGCGCGGGTGGCTGAAGACGGGGGCGACCACGGCGAGGGAAGCGACGGCGATGATGGGGGCGGTCGCCATGGCGGTGGTGGCGGCGGCTGCAGTGGAGGAGATGGTGGAGACGATGGTGGCGCTGCTCAGGGCGGCCGGAGGTCGGCGGAGGCCGGGAGAAGAGAGGGAGACAGCGAGCGAGAGGCCGAGTGAGCGGGAGAGAGGAGAGTTGAGGGAGGAGAGAGTGGGCCGGGGGGGTCAGTGTGGTCGGGAGAGAGATGAGAGAGAGAGGAAGGAATTGGGGGTGGGGGTCGGCTGATCCAGCAAGTGAGAGGGGAGAGAGAGGAAGAGTAAAGAGAGAGGTGAGGGGGTTAGGTAGGGGGAGGAGAGAGAGATGATGTGAGGGAGTGAAATGACAAGAGAGAGGGGGAGTAGATATTTTGGAGGGTAGACTAGGATCATGAAATTAATTAATAACAAATAATTAATGAGGGCAAAATCACCTCCAATAAAATAATAAAAATTTCAAATACACCCCAAAAATTAAAATCCTCCAAAATACGAAATACAGTCGAAATACAGTCATATACCTATTTCTAAAATAGGGATATGACACCTACATTCGAGAGATAGACTCAGATATCAGGTTCACCAACTTAGCTATACTAGTTGAAATCTCTATTTGCGTCCTAGTCCAATTTTAGTTCTTTAATTAACCAAACACAGAAAACACGATTATTTGGTGCGTTGATTTAATACGAGGGAAAATGGTCATCTTAACATTGAATTCGGAAAAAATCGTCGATGCCAGATTATTAGAAAAACTTGGTAATTTTTATAAATATAATTATAAAGCTAATTTTTCTTATTTAGTGAGAAATACGTGATTTTTAATTATTAATAAACTTGTCAATTTTAAGTGAGAAAATATTAATTAATTTTATACAAAAATACTTTTTAGTCAATTTAATCGTTAAATAATAAAAACTCGCAAAACCAGAAAAGACAAGAAAATCTAAGCTATTACAGTTACAGACCACAGCCAGCTGGGCTTATGCCCATTACAATTTATTTACATAAATTGAAATAAGACAAAACTGACGTTAGTCCTAAACTGAAATATTAAATAAAATTAAACAAAAATTAAATATAAAAATAAAGGTAAATAGTAGAGTCTCAGATATGGTCCAATCCTCATCTTGGCTAATTGCCTCAACGTCCGGGCGGGGCCGGTTTCGTTTGCACTTAGCCGGGTCCATTGACCGATACGGTCGTCACCCAAAATCAAATATCGAATAAAATCCTGAAATTCATTTTAAATTCATTTTAAAAATAATTTAGGATTTACGGAAAAATCGGGCAACATCTCCTCTGTTTTTGGTCAACCCAAAAACTGGGGATTGGCGCCGATAATTTTCTGCAAATCCCAAATCAGGGAAAATCTCGAATTTATATATATATAAAATCCACAACCAATCCACGGAATAATCAGGACGACCCGAAATAATTTCGGAAGTCCGATTCCAATTCCACAAATCACATAACGCTTCCGGAAAAATCCGGGAAGCCAACACATACCAAAAATCCATTCCCGAAATATTCCGGGAATCCAAATAATTCACAGGACCTTTCCGAAAGTCTCGAAAAATTACGACGTCGCTAAAACCGAGTTCCCAAAGGGAATCGGGGACTATTTCATCATCGACTAAATAATAAAATGAGCGGGACAGGGGGTTATACCTCGGATTGTTCGGCTAGAGCTCTCAGATGAATAATAAAGAAAGAAATGAGCTTCGACAGCGAATTAATCCCCGAAAACAGCGCTGAAATCAGCAGCGACGTCGAAGAACGCCGAAGAACTCAGAAGAACTCAGAAGCTAGGGCACGACAGGGGTGTTGGCTAAGGAGAAGTGAACTGACTAGGGGCGCGCGAGGGAATGGGCGCGGCCAGGGGCAGATCCGCGGGTTCTGACCCGGATCGGCAGGGAGCGCCGAAGGGTGGTTGCCGAGGGAAGCTCGGCGGGAACGCCGCGCAAGGGGGCGCGGGGCTGCGGTCGGGCGGAGATGGTGCCGAATGGGGCGCGGGAGGGGCGCGAAAGGAACCGACGGGGTGGTCGGCCGGCGCTGGCCGGAGGGAGAGGGGCGCGGCGAGCTCGGGGGCGCGCTGGAGTGGGTCGCCGGAGTCGGGCGGCGTCGACGGGGGGTTGGCCGGACTTCGGTCGGCAGGGGCGTGGGCGCCGAGAAGAGGGCGAGGGTTAGGTGGGAAGAGGAGAGAGTAGTCTTCTGTGAAGAAGAGTTAGAGTAGGTGAGGAAAAAATTTGTTCTCTTGTGAGGAAAGTGAGAGAGAGAGGAGAGAGTTAATATTTGTGAGCAGAGAAAGAAGTTTGGTGTTCTCTGATGAATTCGTGAAAGAGGTGGGAAGAGTAGGAGAGTAAATAAAGGAAGAGTGGGGGTGTGGTGTGGGGAGAGGAGTAATTTGAGGGGAGAAAAAGAATGGGTTTTTCCATTGATCGAGTAAAGGGTTGCTGGTCCTACGGGACCAACTGAAATATTCTTTTTTTTTATTCATAATAAACAAACCAAGTCAAAAATCAGAATTAAGAAAGAGAGGAAAAGGATTGTGTGAAACCCATTATTTGTAATTAATTATTAAATAGAGTTTAGTAGTATTATTATTAGCATTTTCCAAAAATTATTATTATTATTATTACTATTAATTATTTTTGGGTGAAAAAGGATTTTTGAGAATAAATTACAACTTGGACTTTTGATTTTCGAGCCCAGACCCAGGCCTGAGCCCAAATCCATTCTTTTTCCAAATCTGGTTGACTTAGTTATTAAAAAAATAATAATAATAAATTTTGGGCTGGTCCTGTAGGATCAGCAATTACCCAACACCGAATTGGTCACCTCCACTCCTGTTCTCACTTTCCCCCATTTCCTCCTGTACACACACGTATTTCCCCATCACCCCTTAAAACTCCCCTCTATTCCCACTACTCATGAAACACTCAGAAGAGGAGAAGTAAACTCAGCACTCTTCCTCTCTCTCTCCCTGTTCTCTCTATACTCACCTCTCACCAAAACCCTTTCAAATCCCCTACTCCACGAAAACCCCCTCTCTCTTTGGAGCAAAGTCCTCTCACAAACCCTTTTCCCAACTCCTCCACCTAACCCCGCGCGCGAACCCTCACCCTCCGGCCGGCTGCCCTTGGCCGACCGCCGACTCCGCGGGCGCCCCCTTCTCGCGGTAACCCCTCTGGCCGTCGACCGCCCGCTCGCCCTAGCCGACCGGCGCGCACCACCCCGCGTGGCCTCTCTCCGGCGCGCACCACCCCGCGCGCCCTTCTCGTCGTCCCCGTCGGATCTCCGGCGACCCGTTCCCCTTTACGCCGCCGACAGCGTCGCTGTCCGCCGACAGCGCTGCCTTTGGCGAGTGTCCCCTGTTTGGTGCCAGCATGCCCTAGCTTTGGAGTTCCGGCGTTTCGTCGTCGACGTTGTTGATTTCCATCGCCTGTTTCGGGAACGTCGGTGCTGGACTTCTATTTTCTTTTATTATATCATCTGAGAGCTCTAGCCGAGCATCCCGAGGTATAAATTCTCTGCCCCGTTGCGTTTATTCGGTAGTCGATGATGATAATGGTCCCCGGTTTCCCCTCGGAAATCCGGTTTAGCTACGTTGTAGTTCGGTTAGCTACGTTAGCGTTTTTGTGATATTGTCTGCTGAGATTTTATGCTGTTAGTTTGATTTCGGAATTTCCGAGTATTTCGGGAGGGTTCTGTTGGTTTCGGAAACAATTTTTGTGGTTATATTTTCTGTATAAATGGGTTTTTCTTTGGTTTGGGACAAATTGCAGGATTTTGTTGGCGCATTTCCCAGTTTTGGGTTGTCCCGAAATAGAGGGATTGCTGCCCAAATTTTTACAAAAACTTTATCTATTTGGATTTCAAATTGGTTTTTGGAAATGATTTTAAAACTGACTTTTCGGACGACGACCGTACCGGTCTGTGGGCCCTAGCGAAATACAAACGCACCGGTCCGACCGGGCGTTGAGGTATTAGCTAGATGTGACGATGGACCAAGTCTGAGACTCCTAAACTTTTGATTTAAATTACTTAATTCAATGTTTAAATTATTTTACTTATTTATTATAGATAATTGGTTACTGCACATATTATTTCGGAACTAAAACATTTTTCTCTTATTTTATATAAAATTTGTAAAGGGCATAAGCCCATATTTCTAGGTTGATTAGCTGTGCCCCTGTATTGCATAGTGTATGTTTTACTTCTTTTCTGGGTGGTTGATGTTGATTCTTTTGGGTGGTTGGATTGGACGTGTAACCCGTAGTTAGAACGTAAATATTTCTCGTATATAATTAATTAAGAATTACCAAGTAAAATAAATGGATAAAATATTAGTAAGATAACTAGTTTATGATTTGGCACTGGAAGAAACTATTTTCATAGATATATTACAAAAGCACAAAGTTTTCCAAAGATAATTTGTTCTTGTTATTATTTTCCAAATAATCAAATTAACTGGTCTAATCAATGCACGTAGCTTGCGACGTAAACGTTAGCTGCAGCTTAATAACAACTTAAAACCTGACTAGGACTTGCTACTAGAAATTGCAACTAGCACACTTAGCTTGGTTATACAGCGGATCAAAGTCGAGTTCTCAACTGTAGGAACTCGAAGATATACCTGACGTTCCTCCTCGGTACCAACTCATCTTTCCAGTCATTCAATATAAGGCAAGTTTCGGATTATATATTCTTGTATTTTACTTAGTAAAGTTAAGCTGCATGTTAAACCACACTGTTGACACGGAACTCTATCTTGGGGTTCAACTACTGATTGATACTGTTACTGATTGTGGGACTGGGGGAATAGTGTAGGCGTTTATGACCAAAGCCCTTATGTCATAACTGTATTAGCTTACCCCTCTTACACACGGGGATAAGCCATATCGTATCGCTAGGATACTACTGCTCAACCCAAGCCGGTCATAGACGTTTGCATATTCAAAACACACAGAACTGTTTTAAAACCGCTGAAAATTGTTATTTCAAACTGTTTATCCTGCACTTTCCAATTACTATTTAAGTTATGAGATGCATATTTCGTTCTTGCTCCCTCCTGACTGGAGACAACATTTTTAGGTAACACTGAGGATGATGAGCTATATATTAATAGTTATTATGACCCGGTTCTCTACCCTGCGACGATACCGGAGCCGTCTCTAGAGGACGCTGATCCAGGGACTGCTGAACCAGATGTTTAGATAGTCTTTTCTTTCTGCAATTTCTTTTTATTTGGATCTTGTAGTTTTATTTCAGCATTTCCTTTCCCAGTTGTATTTCTAAATATTTTATTAAATAAAGTTGCAATTTCCGAATATAACAGTTGTGACATTTGTACTTGTGTTGTTGTGAATACCTGCAATGGAACAGCTTACTGCCGCCGTCTCACCACGGTGCAGGCTGGGCATGGTCCGGTTCGACCCATTAACTTGGGATCGGGTCGTGACATATTTTCAGTGGTGGCCCATGCAGGTCAAAACAACAACTACTTAGGAAAACCTATCTAGAAGCAACTAGAACACTAGAACATCAATTTGTCACGACATAGGACCGAAATATTTTATTATTAAATATTTTTGATTGATATAGACTGGTAGGCTACCTTGCTTATGTATTGCAACCTATACTTTCCAGAATATAACCAAGGGAAAGACCACCCCTGCTGGTGATGCGGTGCCATCCCCCGATCGCACCCCATCTCCCCCAGCACAACTAGAACCCCCATCCTTGCAGTTGACCGATCGGCCCCATGAATCACCAGCACCTGGCGCCGCTTCTGGAACTGCAGATCAAGCGGCGGATCCTACCTTTTCTCGGGCTGAGGTGCAGGTCACTGCAGCAGTAGCTGCTCAAGCAGTGGCCTCAGTGCCCGATAACTCCTCCGACCTCGCAAGCCTGCTACGAGGTGTACTTGAAGGTCAGAAAGCCCAAGCTGAAGCCCAGAAAGCTCAAGCAGAAGCCCATCGCGAGCAGACCGCGATCATGAGAGAAGGCATGGAGAATGCCCATAGACTGGCGATGGCTGCTCTCGAGAGAAGAGAAACGCCTCAATTGGAACCAAGACCGGCTAAGGTAAGCATAGTTCTAGAGTTAGTTTATGCAACTTTAAGAGCCATTCAATCTGATAGGAGATATAATGATGTTTGAAGGTCGATGACATAGAGAGTTTTAAGAAGCAAGGCCCTCAATCTTTTAAAGGAACCGAGGGTATCATCTACGCCGATGAATGGCTAGATAGCATGGAGCGTCTCTTGAGCGTCGCTCGACTCCCGGAGGACCTCAAGACTGAAGCTGTAGGACTCCAACTACAGGATGTGGCGAGCATCTGGTATCGGAATGAACCCTGACTCCAGGACAAGCATCTCGACTGGGACACTTTCAAGAAACTGTTCCGCAGGAAGTTCTTCCCGACATCGGAGATGCGGGACATGGAGAGGCAATTCCAGGACCTGAAGCAGGGAAACATGACGGTCAGCGAGTATGCGGCAGAGTTCGGCCGACTAAGCCGCTTTGCCCAGAACCTGGCAGCTGACCCCAAGGATCGTGCTGAGCGATTCAGGTATGGCTTACGAGAAGAGATTCGCACCCCTGTGATCGCAGGTGGCGCGAAGACCTATGAGAGGATCCTGATCCGAGCTCAAGATGTGGAGAAGAGCCAGCCTTCTCGATCCAAGAGGGAGTACCCTGGGAATAGCAACTACCAGGGTAACCAGAAGAAGCCCCATGTCAGCAATTTCAACAACAACAGGCCCCAACACCAGCAACAGCACCATCAAGCAAGGAACAACGACAAGTCGCCTCAGAAGCAGATTCCTGTCTGTGACTACTGCAAGAGACCAGGGCACCAGGCGAATATCTGTAGAAAGAGACTAGGACACTGCCTAGTTTGTGGGTCTGCCACCCACCAAGTGAGGGACTGTCCCGTATCCCAATTCTGGAGCGGAGGAGCACAGCAGAAGGCTCTCCTACCTACTCAACAGCAACGATACGGACATCACCAGCAGAAGATTGGGCGAGCTTTTGCCCTAGCAGCTGATGAGCAGGAGCCAGAGCAGGAACCCACCGCAGATGTTATCACAGGTTCCATTTATGTGTTTTCACACCCTGCTCTAGCATTATTTGATTCGGGTGCATCACATAGTTTTATTTCATCCAAGTTTATATCTGCACACCACATAGATTCGGGACTTAGCAAGGTGATTAGTAGGGTTATGACCGGTGGTGGACCTATACCCATCACTGAGGCTTGTAATTGTCCCATAACCATCTCTGGCCATCAGTTCTCAACACCTTTACTAGTGATGCCCCTGCCCAACTATGATGTAGTCCTAGGGATGGACTGGTTAAGTGAACAGCATGCGCTGATAGATTGTCACCGAGGATGTGTAATCTTCAGCCCACCAGGAGAACCGGAGTTTGTAATCTCTCGGGCTCCGGAAGATATGAAGAGTATTTCCTACTCCTCTATCACCGAAGAACCCGGGCCTCCTCACCCTATTATTGCGGAATTTATGGACGTCTATCCAGATAGTCTTCCAGGATTGCCGCCGGATCGAGGTGTGGAATTCACCATCGATCTAGTACCCGGCTCTTCCTCTATTTCTCGGGGATGCTACCGAGTCAACCCTAAGGAGGCGAAGGAGATGAAAGATCAGATCGACGAGCTGAAGTCGCAAGGATTTATCAGAGACGGAGCTTCACCCTGGGGAGCACCAGTATTGTTCGTGCCCAAGAAGGATGGAACTGTGAGGATGTGCATAGACTACCGGACGCTGAACAACATCACCATCAAGAACAAGTACCCCCTGCCCCGGATCGACGACCTATTTGATCAACTGAGCGGAGCCAAGGTATTTTTAAAGATAGATCTCAGATTGGGCTACCATCAAATCAAGGTCAGGAAGGAGGATATTCCCAATACGGCATTCAACACCAAGTATGGACAATTTGAATTCTTGGTCATGCCGTTTGGACTGACGAATGCTCCTGCGGTATTCATGAACCTTATGAACAAGGTTTTCCATGAATATCTGGATCAGTTTATTGTTGTCTTTATCGACGACATACTGATCTACTCAAAGACGGAGGAAGAGCATGAAGAGCACTTGAGGAAAGTGCTGAGTACCTTGAGGAAGGAGAAGCTCTATGGTAAGCTATCCAAATGTGAATTCTTTTTAGACAAGGTGGAATTTTTGGGCCATGTTGTCACAGGAAAAGGAATTTCGGTGGATCCTAAGAAGATAGCTGCTATTGAGAAGTGGACTGCACCAAGCTCGGTTGCAGAAATTAGGAGCTTTTTGGGACTGGCTGGCTACTACCGGAAGTTCGTGAAGGATTTCTCCAAGATTGCGGAGCCAATGACGAAGCTTACCAGGAAGAACGAGGAGTTCATATGGTCTGAAGCGTGCCAGTCAGCTTTTGAGGAACTGAAGAAGAGGCTCACAACTGCGCCGATACTTGTGCTACCCGCAGGTACTGGCGGTTTCTCAATCTATAGTGATGCTTCCGGAAAAGGACTGGGCTGCGTTCTTCAACAACACGGGAAAGTGATTGCCTATGTATCTAGACAATTGCGGACTCATGAGAAGAACTACACCACACATGACTTGGAGCTTGCCGCGGTGATATTTGCTTTGAAGCTTTGGAAGCACTACCTGTATGGAGAGAGAGTGGAAATATTTACGGACCACAAAAGTCTGAAATATATTTTCACTCAGAAGGAGCTGAACATGAGACAAAGACGATGGCTGGAGCTAATGAAGGATTTTGATATCAACCTGCAGTACCACCCGGGTAAGGCTAATGTTGTTGCAGATGCACTTAGTCGATACCCAATGGCGATGTTCTTGACCAAGGAGCGCCATTTGCTGGAAGACATGGAGAAGCTTGGACTGGAAATTGTACTGTCCGAGGAGGAAATGAAAAAACTTGGAAGAGAAGCCATCGTACCAGGAGCTGAACCATCATTGATGCAGTTGCAAGTGCGTTCGAGTCTTATGGACAAGATCAAGGAGACACAATTCCAAGACGAGACGCTTTGCAAACTCAGAGACCAAGTGCTGGCAGGAACACTTGAAGGATTCTCAATCGCCAGCGATGGAGCATTGAAGAATGGTACGAGGCTGTGCGTACCAACTGGCGAACTGAGGAACGAGCTGATGCAAGAAGCGCACCAGTCGCAGTATTCTATACACCCTGGAGCCAACAAGATGTACCGGGATATGCGAACTATATTATGGTGGTACGGAATGAAGAAGGACGTATCCAGGTATGTGGCAAGATGTTTAATTTGTCAGCAAGTTAAAGCCAGCAGGCAGAGACCAGCAGGATTATTGCAGCCGCTCGACATCCCGGAGTGAAAAAGGGAGCACATAACGATGGATTTTGTATCGGGACTGTCTCGATCCCAAGGAGGGAAGGATGTCATCTGGGTTATAGTGGACCGACTGACGAAGTCAGCTCACTTTATCCCCTTCAAGGTTGGTTTATCCACCGAGAAGTTGGCAGCACTGTACATGCGGTACATCTACCGGATTCATGGAGTTCCGGTAAGTATTGTATCTGACAGAAATACCAGATTTACATCTCATTTTTTGAAGAGTTTGCATGACAGCTTGGGGACCCAACTGAAGTTCAGCACCGCCTACCTCCCTCAGACTGACGGGCAATCGGAGAGAACAATCCAGACGCTGGAAGATATGCTGAGATCCTGCATCCAGGAATTTGGAGGGTCTTGGGAAGACCATTTGCACTTGGTAGAGTTTTCTTACAACAACAGCTACCAAGCTAGCATCGGGATGACACCGTTCGAGGCACTCTATGGACGTCGTTGCCGCACCCCTCTTGCCTGGGACGACGTCGGAGAACGAGTGTTGCTTGGACCTGAGATGGTGACCGAAGCAGCAGAGAAAGTGAGAATGATCAGAGACAAGCTCCGGATAGCCCAAGACAGGCAGAAGCATTGGGCCAATTGCAGCAAACGGCCTTTGGAGTTTGAAGCAGACGACAGTGTATTTGTGAAGATCTCGCCTACCAGAGGAACAATTCGCTTCGGCAGAGCAGAAAAGTTAAGCCCCAGGTATATTGGTCCATTTGAAATACTTAACAGGATTGGAGAAGTGGCTTATCGGGTGGCTCTACCCCCAAGTCTCGAAGGCGTCCACAACGTCTTCCACGTCTCGCAGCTGAGACGCTACATTCCGGATCCAAGCCATATCTTGGACCATTCAGAGCTGGAGATTGGACCCAGCCTCACAGTGCCGGAGAAACCAGTGGCAATTTTGGACCGAGGCGAGAAGAGGACCAGGAACACCGTGACGCCAATAGTCAGAGTGATGTGGCGGCACAACTCACCAGACGAGTCGACCTGGGAGCGAGAAGACCAGATGCGGGAGCAGTACCCGTACCTGTTTGAGACTTAAGGTAAATCCCTAACCTTACTTTAATTTCGAGGACAAAATTTTTCTAAGGAGGAAAGATTGTGAAACCCATTATTTGTAATTAATTATTAAATAGAGTTTAGTAGTATTATTATTAGCATTTTCCAAAAATTATTATTATTATTATTACTATTAATTATTTTTGGGTGAAAAAGGATTTTTGAGAATAAATTACAACTTGGACTTTTGATTTTCGAGCCCAGACCCAGGCCTGAGCCCAAATCCATTCTTTTTCCAAATCTGGTTGACTTAGTTATTAAAAAATAATAATAATAAATTTTGGGCTGGTCCCGTAGGACCAGTAATTACCCAACACCGAATTGGTCACCCCCACTCATGTTCTCACTTTCCCCCATTTCCTCCTGTCCACACACGTATTTCCCCATCACCCCTTAAAACTCTCCTCTATTCCCACTACTCACGAAACACTCAGAAGAGGAGAAGTAAACTCAGCACTCTTCCTCTCTCTCCCTGTTCTCTCTATACTAACCTCTCACCAAAACCCTTTCAAATCCCCTACTCCACGAAAACCCCCCCTCTCTCTGGAGCAAAGTCCTCTCACAAACCCTTTTCCCAACTCCTCCACCTAACCCCGCGCGCGAACCCTCACCCTCCGGCCGGCGGCCCTTGGCCGACCGCCGACTCCGCGGGCGCCCCCTTCTCGTGGCAACCCCTCTGGCCGCCGACCGCCAGCTCGCCCTAGCCGACCGGCGCGCACCACCCCGTGCGGCCTCTCTCCGGCGCGCACCACCCCGCGCGCCCTTCTCGTCGTCCCTGTCGGATCTCCGGCGACCCGTTCCCCTTTACGCCGCCGACAGCGTCGCTGTCCGCCGACAGCGCTGCCTTTGGCGAGTGTCCCCTGTTTGGTGCCAGCGTGCCCTAGCTTTGGAGTTCCGGCGTTTCGTCGTCGACGTCGTTGATTTCCATCGCCTGTTTCGGGAACGTCGCTGCTGGACTTCTATTTTCTTTTATTATATCATCTGAGAGCTCTAGCCGAGCATCCCGAGGTATAAATTCTCTGCCCCGTTGCGTTTATTCGGTAGTCGATGATGATAATGGTCCCCGGTTTCCCCTCGGAAATCCGGTTTAGCTACGTTGTAGTTCGGTTAGCTACGTTAGCGTTTTTGTGATATTGTCTGCTGAGATTTTATGCTGTTAGTTTGATTTCGGAATTCCCGAGTATTTCGGGAGGGTTTTGTTGGTTTCGGAAACAATTTATGTGGTTATATTTTCTGTATAAATGGGTTTTTCTTTGGTTTGGGACAAATTGCAGGATTTTGTTAGCGCATTTCCCAGTTTTGGGTTGTCCCGAAATAGAGGGAATGCTGCCCAAATTTTTACAAAAACTTTATCTATTTGGATTTCAAATTGGTTTTTGGAAATGATTTTAAAACTGACTTTTCGGACGACGACCGTACCGGTCTGTGGGCCCTAGCGAAATACAAACGCACCGGTCCGACCGGGCGTTGAGGTATTAGCTAGATGTGACGATGAACCAAGTCTGAGACTCCTAAACTTTTGATTTAAATTACTTAATTCAATGTTTAAATTATTTTACTTATTTATTATAGATAATTGGTTACTGCACATATTATTTCGGAACTAAAACATTTTCCTCTTATTTTATGTAAAATTTGTAAAGGACATAAGCCCATATTTCTAGGTTGATTAGCTGTGCCCCTGTATTGCATAGTGTAAGTTTTACTTCTTTTCTGGGTGGTTGATGTTGATTCTTTTGGGTGGTTGGATTGGACGTGTAACCCGTAGTTAGAACGTAAATATTTCTCGTATATAATTAATTAAGAATTACCAAGTAAAATAAAAGGATAAAATATTAGTAAGATAACTAGTTTATGATTTGGCACTGGAAGAAACTATTTTCATAGATATATTACAAAAGCACAAAGTTTTCCAAAGATAATTTGTTCTTGTTATTATTTTCCAAATAATCAAATTAACTGGTCTAATCAACGCACGTAGCTTGCGACGTAAACGTTAGCTGTAGCTTAATAACAACTTAAAACCTGACTAGGACTTGCTACTAGAAATTGCAACTAGCACACTTAGCTTGGTTATACAGCGGATCTAAGTCGAGTTCTCAACTGTAGGAACTCGAAGATATACCTGACGTTCCTCCTCGGTACCAACTCATCTTTCCAGTCATTCAATACAAGGCAAATTTCGGATTATGTATTTTTGTATTTTACTTAGTAAAGTTAAGCTGCATGTTAAACCACACTGTTGACACGGAACTCTATCTTGGGGTTCAACTACTGATTGATACTGTTACTGATTGTGGGACTGGGGGAATAGTGTAGGCGTTTATGACCAAAGCCCTTATGTCATAACTGTATTAGCTTACCCCTCTTACACACGGGGATAAGCCATATCGTATCGCTAGGATACTACTGCTCAACCCAAGCCGGTCATAGACGTTTGCATATTCAAAACACACAGAACTGTTTTAAAACCGCTGAAAATTGTTATTTCAAACTGTTTATCCTGCACTTTCCAATTACTATTTAAGTTATGAGATGCATATTTCGTTCTTGCTCCCTCCTGACTGGAGACAACATTTTTAGGTAACACTGAGGATGATGAGCTATATATTAATAGCTATTATGACCCGGTTCTCTACCCTACGACGATACCGGAGCCGTCTCTAGAGGACGCTGATCCAGGGACTGCTGAACCAGATGTTTAGATAGTCTTTTCTTTCTGCAATTTCTTTTTATTTGGATCTTGTAGTTTTATTTCAGCATTTCCTTTCCCAGTTGTATTTCTAAATATTTTATTAAATAAAGTTGCAATTTTCGAATATAACAGTTGTGACATTTGTACTTGTGTTGTTGTGAATACCTGCAATGGAACAGCTTACTGCCGCCGTCTCACCACGGTGCAGGCTGGGCATGGTCCGGTTCGACCCATTAACTTGGGATCGGGTCGTGACATATTTTCAGTGGTGGCCCATGCAGGTCAAAACAACAACAACTTAGGAAAACCTATCTAGAAGCAACTAGAACACTAGAACATAAGCAAGGTAGCCTACCAGTCTATATCAATCAAAAATATTTAATAATAAAATATTTCGGTCCATTCCCGAAATATTCTGGGAATCCAAATAATTCACAGGACCTTTCCGAAAGTCTCGAAAAATTACGACGTCGCTAAAACCGAGTTCCCAAAGAGAATCGGGGACCATTTCATCATCGACTAAATAATAAAATGAGCGGGACAGGGGGTTATACCTCGGATTGCTCGGCTAGAGCTCTCAGATGAATAATAAAGAAAGAAATGAGCTTCGACAGCGAATTAATCCCCGAAAACAGCGCTGAAATCAGCAGCGACGTCGAAGAACGCCGAAGAACTCAGAAGCTAGGGCACGACAGGGGTGCTGGCCAAGGAGAAGTGAACTGAACAGGGGCGCACGAGAGAACGGGCGCGGCCAGGGACAGATCTGCGGGTTCTGACCCGGATCGGCAGGGAGCGTCGAAGGGTGGTTGCCGAGGGAAGCTCGGCGGGAACGCCGCGCAAGGGGGCGCGGGGCTGCGGTTGGGCGGAGATGGTGCCGAAGGGGGCGCGGGAGGGGCGCGAAGGGGACCGACGGGGTGGTCGGCCGGCGCTGGCCGGAGGGAGAGGGGCGCGGCGAGCTCGGGAGCGCGCTGGAGTGGGTCGCCGGAGTCGGGCGGCGTCGACTGGGGGTTGGCCGGACTTCGGTCGGCAGGGACGTGGGTGCCGAGAAGAGGGCGAGGGTTAGGTGGGAAGAGGAGAGAGTAGTCTTCTGTGAAGAAGAGTTAGAGTAGGTGAGGAAAAAATTTGTTCTCTTGTGAGGAAAGTGAAAGAGAGAGGAGAGAGTTAATATTTGTGAGCAGAGAAAGAAGTTTGGTGTTCTCTGATGAATTCGTGAAAGAGGTGGGAAGAGTAGGAGAGTAAATAAAGGAAGAGTGGGGGTGTGGTGTGGGGAGAGGAGTAATTTGAGGGGAGAAAAAGAATGGGTTTTCCCATTGATCGAGTAAAGGGTTGCTGGTCCTACGGGACCAGCTGAAATATTCTTTTTTTTTATTCATAATAAACAAACCAAGTCAAAAATCAGAATTAAGAAAGAGAGGAAAAGGATTGGGTTTGGCTCAGGCCTGGGTCTGGGTTCGGACTCGGGTCTGGGTCTGAACTCAAAAAGCCATGTTAGTATTATTTTTTTTCGAAATCTTTTGCACTCCAACATATTTAATAATAACAATAATAATAATAATTTTAGAAATACTAATACTTAATACCAAACACTAATATTAATAAATTACAAGACATGGGTTTCACATTAATACTTATATATAGTACACGCGCGCGCGCGCGCGCACACACACACACACACACACACACACACACACATATATATATATATATATATATATATTAATTAAATTTTTTTATTCGGTTTTCGGTTTTGGACCGAAACCGATACTCAAAACCGAAACCGAAACCGAAACCGAATAAGAAAATTTAGTATTTTCAAAACCGAAACCGAACCGAATTTTTTTAAAACCGAACCGAACCTCTTATTCGGTTCGGTTCGGTTCGGTTCGATTTTCGGTCCAAAACCGAATAATGCTCACCCCTACCACCTCCACGTCGACTGCCCCGCCTTCCTCACCAACCCCGCCGGCGACGGCTACAAGCTGCACCTAGGGACGGTCGTCTGCTCCGCAGACGTTTCTTAAATTAACAAACACTAAGCTAGTTTCTCGATACTAGGTATAATTAATTATTTGAGGTCGATTTATTGTTCATGGATCGATTATATATGTTCTACTTTTTTATACTAGCATATGTGCACGTTTTTTTGCACGTATTTATTATTTTTTTTAGTTAATTTAGAAAAACTTTTTAGAAAGAACAAGGGATAGTCTTCATAATTATTAAGTTGTCCTTATTAAAATTAATGAACCATTTTTAATTAATATAGACATGTAGGATATTTTTGGAATTCAAAAGTTCCACCATCAAGTTTTCCTATTATATAGTAGAATAGACTAGTTTACGAGTACGTGCTTTGCACATATTTTAATTATAATATTATAAGGTCACAAGTCGTCCTTTTTTTAAAAATTTTTTATCAAGAATAATAATCTTTGAAAAATGGTAAAGACAGAAAAATTTATTACCATTAGAACATAAAGAGTTATATGGAAAAGGAAAACTTCATAGCATGCAAACTTTATTTCTTTGACTCTTAAACATAAATGACATGCAAGTTGACATAATAACATCATGTTTATAAAATATTCAAGGGTATTTTAGGAAGCCAAAAGTTTCACCACCAAGTTCTACTTTATTTATACTAGTCTTCAATACTGTTTTTGGCAATGTTTTAAAAATCGGACCGGTGATTGAACCAAATTTTTTGGCATGTATGTCGGACTAGTAGATGTGAAGAGAGATTGTTATTGGACGTGCTGTCGTATAAGTCCAAATTGCAGTTGTAGAAAGAGGATCGTTAATGGACTTGATGTTGTACAAGTTTTAATTGTACTTCTATAAGATATGAAGTGCACGTACGGGCGAGCATTATTCGGTTTTGGGCCGAAAATCGAAACGAAATAAACCGAATAAGAGATTCAGTTCGGTTTCAAAAAAAATCGGTTCAATTTTCGGTTTTGAAAATATTTTTAAAATAAAATATTTGATTTAGTTTTTGGGCTTCGTTCCAAAACCGAAAACCAAATAAGACTACAATTATGTAAATACGCTCAATTCTATGCATATTTTGTGATTAGAGATGTGTAAAATTTAAAAACAACAATTATATGTATGTGTTTGAAATCCAACTTTGATAATTTAACAGCTAGTTCAACTTTGCGTGCAACTTTGAAATTCAACAAATATGTATATAAATTTTATAATTTTTAATATAATTTAATCGTCTATCCCAACTTTGGGTCCTATCCATTAAACAATATAAATATTCCAACCAAATAAATCAAATTGATTATTCGGTTCAGTTCGATTTCAATTATGGCTAATTCGGTTCGGTTTCGGTTTTGAATTTTTTTGAATTTTGGTTTATTCAGTTTCGGTTTTGAATTTTTAGAATTTTGATTTATTCAGTTTTGACTATTTCGATTCGGTTGAAACAAAATAAACCGAACACTCACACATACTTATATGAGTAATGCTACTCGTATCTCCAAAATGCTCATCTAAATCATTCCTCTTTATGTGGAAGTTGCCGTGACATGTTAAATAGTATTATGTGCCATAACAGTTAGACTAAGTTTTAATCCAAAAAATTAATTATCCAAAAATTAATATTGATTTTAATGTTAATTTTAAAATTTGTCATATTATCTGCCATATTAATCGTACGTCAGCTGTCACATAAGAATGAATAGTTTGAAGGGACATTTTGGAAATATGAATAGTATTATTCTTATGACCATTGTATTCACCAATATGTTCAGTATTTTTGCGCATAAAAATAGTTTTAGCGGTTGCTTATATGTGCGGAGACGAAGCCATTTTGTATAATCTCTACCGAGGATTGTGATAATGCTAAAAGCTTTATAAGCAATAGTTTTGAAGCCATTCAAGCATATATACACAAACTAAAAGAGGACACAATTCACCATACCGAATTTCTACATAAAAGGAAAGGAAGGCAAAAAAAAAGGACAAAATGTGGAAAATGAAATGTTCTGAGAACTTTAAACTCCATCGACCATAAAATTCTTGCCAGGAAATGAAAATAGTAGCTTGATGGTCAAGATAGAGCAATCCTCAGAGATGAGGTCAGCAATCTTCAAAGATGTGGCTACGTAGTATGTTAAGTATGTTCCCATATCATTACTCTGCTGTCAGCAATCTTCAAAGATGTGGCTATGTAGTATGTTAAGGAAAGTATGTTCCCATAGTATTACTCAATCCTTGAGGAATGTTACGGAGACATACTTTTCTTGACACATTCCATGACCACACTGATGTGTCATTGCATTATTGGATGTCAAGAAAAACCTTGAAGGGAAGGTAATAATTGACATCTAATAATGCAATGTCACATCAGTGTGGCTATGTAGTACGTTAAGAAAAATGTGTCCCCATAGCATTACTCAATCCTCTCTCGGTGAGACAGATGCATAAAAGATGCATAATTCACAAATTACCAAATTCCCAAACTAGAGGATGCCGAGAGACCGAGAACAAAAATCCTCCTTTTTTTATAGTCAAGATCCTTGTTTTGTTTAATGTACTTTTTCTTCTTATTCTTCCTTACCAACAGTGCCTCTTGATCTTCTCCTCCTTTGCGTCTCCATCAACAAACTCGTCTTTGTTCTTGGGTTGAGTCTCTCATTGGGAAATGCCAACTGGGTTTTTTTCCCCTCAACTTCCCAAGTGACAATAGAGGTTTCCATCCCAGGCAAGCTTGGTATTTATGTTCTAGGATTCACGACACCCATTAGTTTCGGACTCTGGTCACTGCAAAGTATCTTATGGATCTTCATTACCGACATTTAGCCATAAGGACCGGAGGAGGGTTCGGCCTTCTTGCAGCTTAGGCTTCTGCTACAACCAGAGGGCTGCCTAGGGAAGCAACTGCAACAAAGTAGTAGAATTATAAGAAAGGGAGAGGGAGAAGTACCTTCTAATATATTAACAAATGATAACTCACTTTCCTCCCTTTTTGAGATGACTTCAAAACAAACAAAAACTATATTTTCATGCATTTATATTTTATATGTTATCGTAACACTTCCAGGACTTTTGTTGTCCATGTAGCAATAACTATTTTTTTCTTTTTTCTTTTTTTCCTTTTTTTTCTTAATTAGTGTGTGCCAGGCCCATGCAGTAGTGTAACACAAGGGGGACTTGAGGGCCCCAGCAGCAATTTGCTGAGTGTGGGCCTTTCCCCCCGAAAAAATATATTTTAATATCAAGAGTGGGACATGGCCAATCAGAATTTCCTTTTTCTTAGCCGAAAGGCCGAGAAAGGTAGAAGTGATTCTATAATAGATTCATTACTATACATAAAAGATAACTAGCAAAATGGTTGCAAATATAAGTGAATCTATACTAGGCTAGAGATATATTCATCATCACTTTAAGTTTTAATATGAAAAGAAAGAAAATCATACCTTAGGGCACAAGACTTCTGTATGTGAAAAGGAAAAGTTAAAGAGATTCCTGAAATTAAAAATAATACATCTGCCCTTTCTCTTCGATTTCTCTTTGTAATCTGGATGCTCCCAAGGAAGAAAACAATGTGACGAAATTGATGACTAACGATGATGAAGATGTTGCTCTATCACCTCCCTCAAGAAGTGAAACTATTGATCTTATGGCAGCTATTAGCAAATTGTATTCATTCATGTCCAAAAGCTAACGGATGACAAGATGTATCTTTCTTGCATGTCTGAAGAATTTTATATGAAGCCTCAAGAACACTACCAGCTCAATCAACACCAGAAGAGAGAGATGTCAGTATAACACATCCAGCCGCGAATTGGTAAACAGTAGAAGCTCTAGGGAACACGGAAATCTTCTTTCCATCAACCTGGAAAACAATGCTAGATGAATCCAGTATATCAGTACACATCATAACTTCTCTTCGATAGGAAAATCCTCAATGAGTCTGACAAGGATGTCTAGTTGACATGTTTCTTGAAAATATGACTTGGTCTCTCTTATTAGACATCGATCTATTTATTTCCATTTTGAAACACTCCAAACAAGATAAGAAGTCGTCGTCCCTGGAGCACTGATATTTGCACTAGATAGAGATGTCTGTTCACTTTCAACCTGCTTTTCAATCAAATCTGAATCTTGCATTTCACATGAGAGTAAATCACAAAAAGCACCACTACATGCTTTCTTCACTTTCGAAGTTGCTTTTCAATCAAATCTGAATCTAGCATTCCACATGAGAGTAAATCACAAAAAGCACCACTAGAGGCTTTCATCTTTGAATTGTTGCTGCAGTGAACCTCCAAATCCATGACGTCAAACAAAGGGCATGGCATCGAATTCTTCCTCTCTATAAAAAAATGGGAGTCTCCTTTCTGGTGCTCGTGCAGCTCAACATTGGGCAAAGTGGGTGAGAGGTGTTTCCACCGCCATCGTGAACCTCTCTTCATCCACAACATTGTCCAATTCGAGCAACTTCATGTACTTTCTACTAATCACGTTCGAAGCAAAGTAAATTAGCATGTTCATTCCTAAGAGCATTAACTGCCTCCTCCTCGATGAGAACATTTCCTCTTGTTTGCCTAAACATTTTAACGGCTAATCAAAATAAAATTCTAAAGTTTTTTCACTTCTATTTGATAAATAATATAATTTCCTATGTTGTAATTGATATAATTACTCAAAAAATAAACATTTACCTCTCAAAAAAGAGTTTCTGCAGTAATGGTACCGCCTTGAAAGTGGTAACCACCATCCCAGATTCTCCTGAAACATCAATACTTTTTAAAAATCTAGCACTAATAAAAGAAGTACATCTATCAAAATTATCAAACAAGTACATTGATACATATTCTACTTAGAATTCACAAATAGTTAGGCAATATGTTAGTACTGATCGAGAACTCGAAGACAACATTGTGGTTTTTAAGAAAAAGAAGTTCCAAAATCTTAGTCATATATATATATATATATATATATATATATATATATATATATATATATATATATGCCTTTACCGAATAGCTATATGATAACAATTACGGATAATACAAAATGTCCGCTTGGATCTAAAGTTGAGTATGTCAAGATGGATGGTGGAGTTTATAAAAGCAATAATATTTCACATTTGCAATATGACAAGGCTTACTTTTTTAATTCTTTTTTGCCTTGGCCTGAACCCAGGACCTCCCTTCAATCCCTCGCCAGCCCCCACCGGCTCGGCCACCCCCTAGTGAATATGGCTTACTTATAACACCCTAAGACCTTAAATCGAAAATATGTAAAAACCTAATTTTAAGATGAAGGACACGCCACCTAGATGATTCATTCACCATCTTTATTATAGGTGTTGATCCACTGAAATATTTATACACATAAACACCAAGCACGAGAAATTAGAAATTTTTTGTAAGTGTTGAATCAAGTGATAAAGAAACTTTGTCAATATTGTCAAATAATTTTGGAGTTCAGTTAGTAATTTTAATTATTGAGTCATGAATGCATACAACTAGATGTTGTAGTTTCCAATTGTGATAAAAAATTAAATTAAAACAAGTATATGTTACATAATTGTACTTACCTTTTTCCAATTCCATCCATTCCACTGATGATTTATACCCCACAACAATATATCAACCACCCAACATCTGGCACAAAAACTTATCATAAGAATCAGCTAATAAAAAAGAACTACGTAAAAATGAATTGTAATAAATAAATGTATATATATCGAGACCTGGTAGCTCAAGTAGCTAGAGTGTTGAGACATAAGACCGTGTTTGAATTCCAGTGGGAGCATTAATCTACTATATAATAGGAAAACTTAGATGGTGAAACTTTTGAATTCCGAAAGTATACTTACATACTTATACTAATTAAAAATAGTTCATTAATTTTAATAAGGACAACTTAGTAATTAGGAAGACTACCATTTGGTCTTCCTAAAGAGTCTTCCTAAACTAATTAAGAAATGTTAAAATACGTGCAAGGCACGTGCACATATGCTATATATATATATATATATATATATATATATATATATGTTTCAAGTTTTGTTTGTCAGTTTGATGGATATGATGATCTTAATATAATTCCTTAACTTATAACTTGGTATAATTACTCAAAATGAGACATTTACCTTCTTAATAAGGCCCTGACACCAGTTGTACTACCTTGAAAACAGTAACTAATACTTTCAGTAACCTCGCCCAGATCATCTCCTGAAACATCAGTATTTTTAAGAATCTAACATTCAAAAAAGAGATCAATCAATCAAAATTATCCAACCAATACATTGATACAGATTCTAATAGGAATTTATAGATAGTTAGGCAATATGTCAATATTGAGAACTCAAAAACTTTGATATGTCAAAGTCGGGCGTTCTACAGCATTACAGTTTTTAAGAGGAAGAAGTTCCAAGATCTTACAAATTCACAAATATGCATGTTTAAAGTTGAGCATGTCAAGCAGGATGGTAGAGTTTATAAAATGGCTATGCCATCTATGTTAAATGAACATATTAAAAGTAATGATGTTTCTCATTTACAATATGACAAGGCTTATTTAATAACATCTCAAGGACTTAAATCGGAACCTTTATTTTAAGACGAAGGATACGCCAACTGGATGATTCATTAACCCTCCTTATAAGTGGTGATCCACCGAGGGATTTTTCAGACTATGGAATCAAGTGATAAAGAAACTTGGTCAATATCATCCGGTTTTAGAGTTATATGGTAATTTAATCATTCACAGTCATGAATAAATACCACAATATGTTGTACGTTCTACTTGTGATCAAAATTTATATTAAAATAACAATTACAATATATATATATATATATATATATATATATAAGGAGACAAATTTACATAGAAAAGTCTTATTAGTTTAGCTTTGTGATGGATACAGGTAGTCAACATCCGTCGCTACAAATTTACTCTTTAAATAAATAGCAATCCAAACACTTGCACCCAAGTTCAAAAATCCTGCATTATTTATTCACATCTAACAAGTACCAATATTTTGGATCCAGTAAACTATTTCCTTTGGATGTGAAAGTAGGTTTTTCCAGTTTTCCCTAGTCAACAATACCACATGATATATAGCAACAGATATACGAGTTATCGACATAGGAAGTACGTAAGTGAAAAGGACTTGTGTTCATGCTAGAATCAGAGTAAATAATTGTGTCCATATTGCCATCAACTTCAGTCGTCCTACGTGCATGGTTATGCAAACTTCAGTCGCTAGATAGAAAACATGTTGGGTGTATTTAGATAAATACTCGGTAGTTAAGTAAAGAAAAGGAAGAAATATATATTTGGATGAACTGGAGAAGACTAAAAGATTTGAGCGAGAACGTAGAGAGCTTCTATAGTACTTAATTGCTCAAATAACACAACTTTCTATGACATATGGATTGCGAACAATTTCGGTATTGCATCTCAGACTCATTGACACTGCCTCCCTCACGTACCTCCCCAGTACTTTAGTAGATAATTTACTTATGGTTTGTTTCATTTGTAATTGGGTGTGTGTGTGTGCGTGTGCGCTTTTACTAGTTTTCTTTATCGGTTTGTTGGATTTGACAACAATATGAATGTTTACACGGAAAATTCTTATTATTTTAACTTTGTATAGATCAATGAATAATATTCGTCGCTACATAAATTTATTCTTTAAAAAAAATTAGGAATGAAAATATCCACTTGTAAGTTCAAAACTATCCATTCACATCTAGCAAGTACCATTATTTTGGATTAGTATAGTAAGTATTTGCTTTAGGATGAACGTAGAGAGCTTTCATAGTACTTAATTGCTCATACAACACAATTTTCTATGACATACGGATTGCGAACAATTTCGGTATTGCATCTCAGACTCATTGACACCGCCTCCCTCACGTGCCTCCCCAGTACTTTAGTAGATAATGTACTTATTGTTTATTTCATTTGTAATTGGGTGTGTGTGCGCGCCTGTGCTTTTACTAGTTTTCTTTATCAGTTTGTTGGATATGACGTCAATATGAATGTTTACATGTTTAAGGAAACAATTTTACATGAAAAATTCTTATTAGTTTAACTTTGTATAGATCAATGGACAACATCCGTCGCTACATAAATTTATTCTTTAAAAAAAATTACGAATGAAAATATCCACTTGTAAGTTCAAAAATATCAATTTCACATCTAGCAAGTACCATTATTTTGGATCTACTATACTAAGTATTTGCTTTAGGATGAACGTAGAGAGCTTTCATAGTACTTAATTGCTTATACAACACAATTTTTTATGACATATGGATTGTGAACAAATTCGATATTGCATCTCTGACTCATTGACATCCCCTCCCTCACGTGCCTCCCTAGGACTTTAGTAGATAATTTACTTATTGTTTATTTCATTTGTAAGTATGTGTGTGTGCGCGTGCCTGCGCTTTTACTAGTTTTCTTTATCGGTTTGTTGGATATGACGACAATATGAATGTTTACATGTTTAAGGAAACAATTTTACATGAAAATTCTTATTATTTTAACTTTGTATAGATCAATGGACAACATCCCTACATAAATTTATTCTTTAAAAAAAACTAGGAATGAAAATCCACTTGTAAGTTCAAAAATATCCATTTCACATCTAGCAAGTACCATTATTTTGGATCTAGTATACTAAGTATTTGCTTTAGGATGAAAATAGGTTGTTGCCAATCAATAAAGACCCATGGTATATAGCAATGGATGACAACTAGAGATGCCTTCTATTCTTATAGGCTCTACGCCGCTTGTTTGGTCACTAAGTTAAGTTTTTCATTGCAAAATAGAGTTTGTTTCGTGAATTTATCTATCCTAAATTCCCCACTAAAAGGAGAAAAAAAAAAGGAAAGATATGTTAGTTGAGCTATACTCAGGAAAGCAAATAAAAATGTCTCTTCCCTATTATTCTAGCTTCTCAAGCTCTTTTTCAAGTTTTTGGTTTTCACATAAATCTTTCTTCTTCTTTTTGAACCGCTGACGTTGTTGACAATTTCATCTTTGCGGATTAAGTTGTAGTCACATGTACCCAATTTCTTCTTTATCTATACATTAATTTTTTTTTGTTAATTACTACAAGGTAGATTATATGTAAGTTTTCAATAAAAAGTTATAATAATGGAAAGTCGTAAACAATACAAATTCTTAAAAAAAATTATGGACTATACATTTGTTTGGTAAAACATAAATTGAAGTTATCAGTATGTGCTCTAGTCATCAACAAATGAATTCATGTAAGTTAATTTTAATCCGGTAACGTCTTTACCACCCTAATACCTAGATCTGCCCTTGTTTGCTATGATTCAAAAATTTATAAGACGTGGTTGCATATTTCATTGGTCTGCAATCCGTAATAGTTAATATAGGATATCACTGACTAGAATAAAAAAAAAAAATCTCATGACTATCCGATTAAAATAACCAATGTAATTACAACCTAAAAATTAAGGGGAAAAAATTAGAACTTATGAATCACACTTTTTTAGTTATATCACAATATTCCCACATGTATGCCGATCACCGATTTAACCAAAATTATCAGTTTTTTTTAAAAAAAATCACAATAACAAAAATAAATGACTAACTAGATTTTTTCTTTTCTACTAATTAATTCATTTTACTGATCACCGATATAACCATAATTATCAGTTATTCTTCCAAATTTAACAACAACAAAGCTAAAATAAATAACTATAGAATTATTATTTTCATTTTTTTCCTAATTTTTCACCTGTGTTCATATGGGCAGAGAGGAATCGTTCGCCGGCATTAATCATTACTTCGCTGTTGGATAGAAATCGAAGCAAAAAAAAAAAATCTAAGGTCGGAAATTAACAAAAAAAAATAGAGAGAAGATCGAAAGAAAGGGGGGAAAGGAAATTTGTGTTTACCTATGGGAGGTTTCGTTCTTGATCGGATGTTTTCTTCCGATGTCCTCGTCATCGTCGTTGGGAGAGTAGGTAAGATTTGGCTTGGGTTTGTTACTGTCGAGGTTGGTGGTGGTTGTTCTTGTTGGTTCTAGGTGGTGATGGTGGGATTTGTGGGGAGGAAGAAGAAGAGGAAGAAGTAGAGGAGGTTTGGGTAGTAGGGGTTGAGAGGAGGTGAGTGTGAATATATAGGGGTAGGAAACATTGACTTGGAATCTAAGATTCTCCTTCAATAAATATTTGACTATTTATGTAATATAAATTTTTGGTATACAACCAATGAATTTATTTGGTGAATGAAATTCTTTGGTGATAGTTACTCAGTTAGGAATGAGGATTGGGAATCTTACATTCTCTACACAAGTGCATGCATTAGAAAATTTTCGGTTAAAACAATAATATAATTAACAGTCAATTAATTAATAATTAGAGGTGCTTGGTGGGTCGGACTTGATAAAGTTCGGACTAGGCCGATCCGAGCCACTCAAAGTCATCGGCCTCTTCGACCCTGCACGATATCAACGATTTTATTAACAGGGTCAAAGGGGACAGTGCTTCCTTGCGGGGGGTCCCTCGTTAGGGAAGCCTTTGAAACCTAACTTGCTTCGGACAAACTATTAGGAGAGCTAGGCTCCACGAGGCTATGCTGCATCGAGTTTGCTTTGGACAAACTGATGGTAGTCATGCTATAATCTCTACGGGGTAAAGTTCCGTGGTGCTAGATTTCGGGGGACTAAGTTTAATGGGGCTCACCTCCAACGGGTTAAGTTTCGAGCCTTAGTTTCGTAAGACTAAGTCCTACGGTGCTAAGTTAACAAGGCTAAATTTTGCAGGACTAGTTCTGGATGGCTAAATTTTGGGGGACTAAAACTTAGTGTCAAATTTGCTTCTAATTTTTTTTTCTAACCACATATATATGCTTTAACTTAGCTCCGCCTGACCATGAGGTTGCTCCATTCGGTGGAGCTAATGACTTAGTCAAATTTGGTTATCGCTTCAAGCAATACTACGGTGCAGCGGAACTGTGCCATCTGACGAGGTTGCTCTATTCAACGAAACAACTCCATTTTGTTCGAATTGCTCAATTATGCAAAGCTTTTAGCCAAATTTGTTTATCACTTCAGGCGATACTTGTTAAAAATATTGCTTCTTAAAAATCTGTAAACAAAATAAATCAAATTAAAGTTACCGGCCTCTGGGGAAGTCGTGCACGAAGCACTGCCCTAAGAGTTGATTCGGGTCTATGTGCAGACCTGTTCCGAATTCTCCTAGTGGTAAAACCTCCGCTCTACCGGTATCCCGTCGTCGCACACTGTAGTGCCCCGAAATTCGTGATACGTATTTTATACGTGTTCGTATTTCTGATCCGTATTTCTCATTTTTTTGATTAGTTAGTTGTGGTTTATTTTCATATTTAGCATTGTGGTTTAATTGTCATTTATTGTTCATGGATTTATTTTGATTAAGTGGAGCTTGGTTTTATTCGGATAGGAGAAGGATTGGGTTGGTTCGACTTGGCTTGGTTTACTTGGTTCATCATGAACCAAGGTGAACCCCTACCTACCACCACCATCCTCATTATTAACCCCACCCTCTTTCTCTCTCATCATTCACTCTTCTTCTTCCTCACCGTTGCTCTCCACCTACCAAGAGGTTTAGGCAAGTGCAATCTTGCTTCTTGAGGGATCTTAATTTTATTGTTCCATTCTCTTCTTTATATGATTATAAGCCTCTTTAGAACTTGGAGTTTTTAATTTTGATGGATAGATTCTTCTAGATCTACATTTTAACTTTGAGTTCATGGAGTTTTCTTGGTTTTGATCTACTAAAACTTGTTATTTTCGAAAACTAATAGTTCCATGAGCAAGAGCACGAAATTTCGTGCGAATTTGGTTTTTGATTCACCTCATTTCGAGTTAAAATGAAGTTTTTATGACCAAAATAAGTTTTCTGAATTTTTATGTCGGCTGAAGAATGTGGTACTGGCGTAAAATAAGATTTTACGCAGGAAGGCTAGCGTAAAATCGAAATTTACGCCGGAAGGCTTGCGTAAAATAAAATTTTACGCAGGGAACCCTGAAATTGCGTATTTTACGCTGGATTGTATCCAGAATGTAATATTTTACGCAGGAAACCCTGAAATTGCATATTTTACGCTGGATTGTATCCAGAATGTAATATTTTACGCAGGGAACGCTGAAATTGCGTATTTTACGCTGAATGGTATCAAGAATGTAAAATTTTACGCTGGAACCCTCCCCCTTTTCATATTTTACGCATAATTGAATTTTTGGCATAAAAGTGCACAGAATGACTGTTTTTGCCAAATTAAGCTATTTTCTAGCCATAATTTCGAAAAACTTAAAACATGAAAGTTTTAGATCTTTGTCTTGCCTTTCCGAATATCTCTGGAGCACCTCGTTCTAAGTTCGTATGTGGAAGTTATGACCCGTCTTCCTGAGCCGCATGATTCCCCCACAACTCTTGCACCCTGTTTATATTTAGTTATTGCATACACGCTTATATCAGGTTAAATATTAATTTTAAATAATGACATGATAGTGACCCGTCGTGGCGTACTCTTGACAGTCTATTTGACATATATCTCGAATGCTGTTGCGACGGCTAGTATGTCATGGCAGAATTGAATGGCCTGGACACCGTGGGTGAATGTGTTTGTACTAAATGAACCGGTAATGTTTGCATCATGTCTAAGGCAGGGATCCCTGAGTACCACAGTCAGGGATACCTACAGTAATTGACTAAGGCTAATAAACTAGAATAATTCAGTAGACATGAAGAGATTCCCAGCTACAGGCAATCCCGTTACCTGGGCGCATTAAGTGGACTTGTAGCCTACCGACGAGTAGGGCACATTTTCAGCACACAGTCGCGTGTTGCATTCTCCATAAACGGACATTCGACCTGGATAACCGGATGGTCTGCAGGGCTTGTGGCTATTGGGATAATCTCATTGCATCTTGCTAGTAACTAGGTCTGTGATAACCCTAGTTAGTTAAAAGTATCAAGCCGTACTCTTGATTGGCCGTGATTGATTGGATGGAGTTTATCCCAGCTTAGTCTTGTTCCGATCCTGTACAAGATTGTGACACGACAAGATTATTGAGGCTTGCCTTAACAATAACGATCGGGGGTCCAGTTCTGTTCAGGCGAAGGGTTACAACCCCGGTCCTTGTTTGGTTTAAGGGTTGTAACCTGGCTCCCGGAGCAGTTCTGTGTCCTCTCTTCGTTATTGTCTTATTGCAACCCCATGCCACGCTCGTCATGTTTCACTTACTGTAACGACATGATAAATTATTTATACTGGCCTTAACAATAACGATCGGGGGTCCAGTTCTGTTCAGGCGAAGGGTTACAACCCCGGTCTTTGTTTGGTTTAAGGGTTGTAACCTGGCTCCCGGAGCAGTTCTGAGTCCTCTCTTCGTTTATTGACTTGTTACCTTACCAATAGTATTTGAGACGGGTCTCTATTCAGGTGAAGGGTTACAACTCCGGTCCTTGTTTGGTTTAAGGGTTGTGACCTGGCTACTTGAATAGTTTTCTCGTACTCAGTTTACTGTGGTTATCTCTATTATTATCAATTCTTTATTTTGCTATCTTTATTATTCTATTGTGATATGTTGGTTTTAGTTCCTAAGTGAAGCCTCCTTTGTGGTACTTGCTCTTTCTGGGGTCTGACCCAGCTGGTTTTGTATGGCCAGATATCGGAGCAGCTTCAGAGGATCCACCTTTCTTTCAGCCAGATGGTGACCACCAGGCGTAACTCTGACAACGAGTGGGTTTCTTTTTGTCCTCCCACTTTATTGTAAAAATTATTCTTTTGAGGCGTTTAGCCGGCGAGCATGTGTTAGCTCGTATTGCATCTTTACTTACTGTCTGCCTACGGGCTATAACATGATTGACATATCCTAGGGTTGATCATGTACGACTGAACTCTTTCTAGTTTTGACAATTTTGTACGACTAGCTTCATGATCATCCAATATGTAATGTTTGGGACGCCTTGCTATTATATATTTGGTGCTCTGACATCTTGTAACTATTATTGCTTGCCTGTGATTGAGACAATAGGCTTGTTCTTGACCATAGGAGACTGATGGATTGTAGTTAAACCCTCATATATCTAGACAGCCGTGACCGTATAGTGAGGTGGATTCCATTTTATTATACGTAGCTGGCTATGTACGCCCCCGCTCTCCAGTATTCTGGTTCTGGGGCGTTACATGGTTTTAGTGGTGGCCCATGCAGGTCTTGTCAATCAAGAAATGTGAGGGTTTACCGGATAGATGTCTCAATCTATACTCGCCTTTGATCTCCACTCGTATCTTCTCATCTCCTTGGATTCCTGACTTGATAACATGCTTGCATCATTGTTCTATCCTGGTCCTTCCTTAATATTCTCTATGTCATTGCTTCAGTGGCATCGTTCCTGTTGATCAGCCAGAAGAAGTTCGGCCGGCAGACCAGCAACAGCAAGAAGATCAAGATCAGTCCTCAGCAGCCGCCTCCCGAGCCATGCCTTCTGGAGAACCAGTGCCCCCAGTCCAGCCAGTTCAGCCAGCAGGGTCAGAGGATGGGGTCTTGATAGGGCTCATCCGTGAGTTGCTTGCGTCTCAGAATCGTCGAGGTGATGCCTTGCAACAAGCAGTGTCACGACCCGCACCCGCTTTTTCGGATACGAGACGTGTCCAAGCCAGCCTACGCCACAGAGTCGGCGGTAGAACGCTGTCAAGCCCGCAAGAAATAGATGCTCAAAATACAACATTTGTTGCTCATTCACAATTCTAAATTTATTACAATATTTACAAGACTTATAATTAAAGGAAAAATAAAGTTTTACAATTAAAGAAATTGATACAAATGCTTTCTATTTCTAGGTTGTCTTCAGCATACCCAAGTCTTCCCCAATGCTAAGAGTGATAGCGGCTAAACCTGAAAAATATTGGTTTTCAGTCAGGAATGGAACAAGTACACAAACCGACGACAATACGAAAACACAATAGAATTAACAAGACATGAAAATAGCATATGAGATATGAAAACTGGAAAGAAAACTGATGACATGGCACGGTGGAGATAAAAAGGAAAAAATAAAAGACATCTACCTAGGTGGTATGAAATATCCGTTTCGACATGTGAACGACTAGGAGGTAAATCCGGCACCTGCACGTGTCGTGTGCAGATGCTATTGTTCACGAATAGACATCATAGGAATAGTTCTGGATAGTCCAGATGTCTACTAAGATATTTTTCCTCCCGACTACTCCGTGTGACGAGCGTGTCAACAAGCAGCAAGACATATGTATAAGCATGAAATGAATGACTACTATGAATCAAAAAGCAATCAGAAAGTGTACTTGCCTGAGGTCCTTAGCTGGAGAAACCAATACTATACCACACAATGAGCCACAATCAGTCAACACATGTAGAAGTCTCCGGATGCTGAAATAAATATTACCAACGTTCTCAGAATAGTCAAATTAGCTAGGATTGCCTGTCCTTAAGTCCAATTCTGGACACAGGGGCAAAACGGTAATTTCGGACAAAAACGATGTCTGCCGTTGGACCCGTTTTGCACCGAAAAGCGTGCCAGAGTCAACGGTCTCTAAAGTCGTCAAAATACATGTCTACGGATCCAGTTTTCCGATACAAACCCAACCGTATGTCCAAAGTTAGATTTCGGCGGGCCGTGCACAAAATCGCCCGTTGAGTGGGACCGTGGGGCCCGCAAAACGACGTCGGATTCAACTGTCTCAGAATTGGACCAAACTTGGCATACATGACCAGAAAAATGATACGGTCCTGATGGCACAAGTTTCGTCTCGATCTGACGAGCGTACACAAAGTAATTAGAGAATTTGCAAAGTGCACGATACAGTAAATTTCAACGGATACGTATCAAATTCGTTGCGCACACGCGACCAATTTGAATTTCGCCAAGGCCCACACGACCACGAAGCCGTTACGCAGCTTTCGATGCTTTCGGTTCGCGACCACGTCGCCCGGATTGGCGGGACGCACGTCGTGTGGAACAATTTTCTAAGTTCTGAAAACTGTTTTTCGGTCAACTTCGGGATTCGATTTTTCGATACATAGTCTACGAAATCAAATTTTGTAAAAAGGGATATGAAGCCCTATAGGTTGTCTAGGACTGTCTTCAAGCAGAATTTCTAATCTAGTATTAGATCGATCGGAATCGATCTCCAAACATGGATGATTGGACTGATTCCTACTGTTCGGAAACAATGATTTTCGGTCGTAATCGTCTCGATTTTTCGAGATATTCACTATCTATCTATGAATTCTATTTGTTAGGACTCGGAGTAGGTTATATTGGCTGTCTATACGATTTTACGAAATCAAAAACCGTTGATTGTACACGAAGAAATAAGACGACGAAACTGTACCTGTCGTATACGTTGCTGCTGCTTCTACTGGGTTGCGCGTGCTCGCGCGCGCTGTCCGGCGGCTCCGACCGGCCGGTGCGCCCTCGTCGGTGGACTCCGGCGGCGCCGTGGTCGCCCTCGAGGTCGGGGGTCGGCTGGTTTGGTATTTAGGATTAGGGTTTGCTCCCCTCCCCTCTCTCTCGATCTCTCTATATAGATGTCGTTCTCTTCGAGCGGAAGAGACTCGATTTCGCGTGACCTGGGGAGGGCTACCCAGGCTACTGGGTTTTCAGTTAAGTTGTGTAAACCCGGGCCTGGGCTGAGGGGGAAAGGCCTGGCTTGGCTTTATATATATTTCTTTTATTCTTCTCTTCTTCCTTTTTAATACTTGTATATATATACATATATACATTGTAGTGTCCCAAATCCGTGATACGTATTTAGTATACGTATACGTGTTTTGGACCCGTATTTTGCTTAATCATGATTAGTTAATTTTGATTAATATTGTTTAATTTGTTTAATTGGCTTGTGGTTCCCTATGGCAATTGCATTGGTTTGGTTCGGTTCGGTTGGCTTGGCTTGGTTTGGTTTTATATGTGAACCACTCCTACCTACCACCACCAGCCCCTTTATTAATGCACTCTCTCATTTCTCTCTCTTCATTCATCATCATCTTCCTTCACCATTAAATTTCTCATCAACCTGTGAGTGAGAGGGAGAGAGAGAGAGAGCTAGGCAAGTGCATCTTGCTTCATGGAGGAACCCAAATATTATTGTTTCATTCTCTTCCTTGTAGCATTTTAACACTCTTTAGTACTTGACATTTTCCGTTTCCATGGCTAGATTCTTGTAGATCTAAGTTTATTTTAATTTCGGATTTTCTGGGTTTTGATCTATTTAACATTTTTACTTTCAAGTTTTGTTGGTTCCATGTTGTAGAGTAGCTCGTTCTACCCCATTTTGACCTAAGGAAGTCCGGATTTGGACTCCGGATGAGGGTTTTATGCATCATGGCAGCCATGGTTTCTTGGTGTGCTTCTTCTCGGAAATTTGGAGAAGAAGCACAGTCCTGAGCCGCATGGCAGCACTTGACCGCATGACAAGTTCATGCGGCAAGTATTCATTTTGAGCTGCATGGATTCGGTTTCCCGCCAGCCGCATATCTGGATCGCTGAGCCGCATAAGACCCTGCCCTGCCCAGCCGCATGGAAACATTCTCCCTTGGCCGCATGAGACTTAATTTGCCTCAGTCGCATATGACTAATTCTCTGAGCCGCATGGAGCTCACTCCCCGCGAGCCGCATAGGCTCTGTTACCCCGAGCCGTATGTGACTCTTCTAAATTGGGCCGCATGGGATTTCGTCCAACCTGACCGCATGAACCCATAACAGTTGAGCCGCATGGGAAGTTATTCCCAGCCGCATAAGAATTGTTATCCCTGGCCGCATAAGACCCTGTTGTCTCAGCCGTATAGAATTCTGCCTGGACCCAGCCGCATGGACTTTCCTGTCGCACCCTGTTACATTATTATTGCTACTATTGTTACTATTGTTCTTTTATTATTATCATGTATCTTGTAACTTCAGTACAACATGAGTACGCTTTACCTCTATTAGATATTTTACGCTCATTTTATATCCTTACGCCTTTTGTCCTGAACTTGAAAATCATGAATTCATTTGTATGTTTGGAATTGATAATTGAACACGACGTGATAGTGACCCGTAGTGGTGCACTCCTGACATGATAACCTAGCATGACCTGATAGTGGCCCGTCGTGGCGCACTCTTGACTAGTACACTTGATATGATAACCTGACCTGATATATCTTGAATAGCTGTTGCAACGGCTACCTGACATGACCTGTATAATTGATCCTGACACCGTGGGCGATTGTGCTTGTACAAATAATCCAGTCCTGTCTTGCATCATGTCTAGGAGGGGATGTCACGACCCGCACCCTAGAGTAAGGGCACGAGAAGTGGGTACGTCCAGCCTACGCCGCAGAGTCGGCGGTAGAACGCTGTCCTAGGTTACTATCTAATCAACAACTCACGCAATTATATAATGTACTTGTCAAATCTCAACTCCGAACGGAGGACAAGTATAGATATAATGAATCTCAATCACAGTCTAAGAACGATAAGATAACACAGAAGTTTATAACTAAAGACTAACAACAACATTTATAACTACTGAAAAATAATCTCAAACAAACTCAATACAAACTGGTAACTCAAGTTATTACAATTCAAATTCTAAAACATGAAAACTAAACCAAGTCTACTAGCTAGTCTCCCGATCACTCCTGAGTGTCGGGGCCACAGGTCGCTAAGCCATCTCCTGCTCCAAGGCAAGTAGGGCAAACATCCTCAGGGCAGTCATCTGTAATATTTTCAACAGGTCCAGTCAGGACAGGAATGAGTACAAATCATCAAGTAATTCCAAGTAAATGACAGAGAACTATAAAGCAGTTATAGACAGTTTTATTGATGTATGGCAGTTGTTATAGGTGATGGTATAGAGAAACAGATAAGGTACAAGAAAAGTAAGACAAGTAAAACAAGAGCAGAATCATAGCAATGAAGACTGTAAATAGAACTAGCTGAACTAGCAACATGATATAAGTCCAGAATGTAAATGTAACAAGTGCAAAACTCAAGTAATCCAGACAACACGAATCTGATACCAGGTGATTCCAGTACAAGATGAGTCCGGTATAAGATGATTCCAGTCAGTGATCAAAGGTTCCAGGGTGATTCCAGCCTATACTCTAACAGTGTGTTTTAAAATACCGAGATCGACATGTAAACGACTGTAGGTAATACGGTACACCGCACACTTGGCCAAGTGTGGGATGGCTATCGTTCCAGAATAGATCCAAGGGAGTGGTTCCAGATTGGGGTATGTCTACATGTCTTACTCTAGTATTTCCCCGCCCACAAGTACAAGTGAATCCAGAAACGACACGAGAAATAGAGATGAGTCCAGCCAAACATAATGATACTAGCAAAAGATTCCAGAGTGATTCCAGTAGGTGGTTCCAGTAGGTGGTTCCAGAAGGTGATGCCAGTAGTGATTCCAGAAATAGAGGCCAGACAAATAGTATGTTGTCGCATACATGAATTCAGAAATATCCATACGTGTTGTAAGAATCACATAAACTATCTAGAACTGAAGTACAGTAATTGACAAGTAAATGAAAGAACTATCAGAGAATGTACTCGCCTGCTACTCTGAGAAGAGTAGTGAAATATCAGATGTCTGCACCGGAGTCACAAAGTCCTAAAATAGAGCAGTATGGGTTATGACATGTTCAGAATAAGGTAAATACAATCTACTATGCAATCTACATGATTTCTGGGTCAATCTAGGTCAAAGTCAACTCTTGGTCAACCATGGTCAACTACACTAGTCAAACTAGGTCTAGTGTCTAAGGTTTAGTCAACTCAAGTCTACAATGTCACATGGATCTATTTGGGTCATTTCTAGGATTTCCATTTTGGCCATGTTCTAGGCTAAAGGTGTCAACCCAGTTCACCTATAAGTCTCAACCTTAACTACTACAAGTATCATACTACCCTTACCTCTCATTCATAGTAAAAGAAATACCATATGAGTTGTATACCTACAAGTTAATAGATATATATAGATATATCTAACCCATCTCCACATTATCCTTATAACATATGTACATAACTATATGAATATACCACTACTCTAATCTCCATAGCACATAATATGTTATCCTCTAACCTACTAACAATCACCATACTCTCACCCCATGTTCTAATTTCTGATGACAACTTATAGGTACTCTAAATAGCTATTACCCTATCCCTATACTCAGACATGCCTACCTGCAATATGGACACAGGAAACCCCTTATTCTTCCATCCCTGTTACCTTACTGTTTTGCACATGCTATATATATACATTTATGGATCATGCCTATGAATGGATATAACATATATGCATTGTAATCATATATACACTTGACACTAATTGTACCCCTTGTTCACTGCACAGGGCTCTCCTCCTACTGCCCACATTGTTCCATTCAACATCCTCTATTCACTCTAACCTATAAACCAGTTGACCCCTATACAATACTGATGTGGCCTACAAATTTACTCCCACATCCCAACTCAACTGATGCATTTATTCCCTCTAACACTTGCTACATACTCAAACCCCCACAAATTTGGATGTTCACCCTGCCCTGCTGCTATGCTTGCCTGCAGGCAGGGTCTTCCTGCTACTACTGCTGCACTTGCATATATTAGGCCAGCCCCAAGCTCACACACTGTCACTACCTATCCATGTTCAGACCCTCACATCATACTCAAATCCCATCTCACTTTCTCATAATTGATGCCATTTGTAATTCAGTCCTAACCAAAATGCCAATGGCTGAAGGCCTAAGGCTAAGGTGTTTACTGTCAATCCCTACTCAAAAATCCCATAACCTTGCTATCCTGTTCAGATGTTGTGTCCATGTGGCTCAGGCTTTTAGCTATTCTGAAACAACAAGTCAATGACAGTCCCAAATTTCCAATGACAGTTCACATAATGCCCAAAACCAAATCAAAACCTAAATTCTCAAACACAAACTTAAACTACCATCAACATATATAGGAATAACATGGAATTTAAGAAACAAGGAATCAGCATTGCTCAGGAATTTATAGTGTTCAGGAATTCACAGGAACTCTATGGTAATCATATGTAAAAAAAACAACATTCAAGAATCAAACTAATTTAAACCTTTCAGATTTAATCATTTAAAACAAGATCAACTCAACTCATAACTGGAATCTTAGGTTCACAGTTAACACATTAAATACAACTTCGATTTGTTAAACTCAGATTAACACATTTGAAATCATTTAACAGTCCAACAAAACTCAGTTTTAACAGTCCCAATCAATACATCCAGTTTTATGCCCCAAACAAACCAATCATCCTAATTTTGACACACCAATAGTAAACCCATAGGTGTACCACATAGAGGTTTTAAACCACATTAATTAACAGTATATAATGGTTAAATTGATGCTAGAAATTCATATTTAAAATTTTGTAAAACTGGAATGAAGACTGATATTTGAGTATCAGGAATTTTTGGGGAAAAATGAGAACGAGCATCAAAATCAACCTAATATGCAAAAACAGTGGTTGGTAAAGCATGTACATATTGTGTACGTGTCATATGTATTTGTGTCCACCCAAGTAGACACAACGTGTCCAAACAGATTTAAAATCCAAAACGAAAACCCAGGATACTGTGCAGTGGACCAATCATCGTGCACGGGTGTCGGTCGACCCAGGACACGACACACGACACCAGTGTCCTCGTGCACGTGTCCATGTGTTCGCCCAGAGTAGGGCTACACACTCAAGTGCCTGAAACGTGTCCAAGTGACTCGTGTCCAGAGTTTAGCGTGCGTATCAGTGGGCAATCACGCGCGCGTGTGTCTGTGTACAAGAACAGTGCACTACGAATATCGTGTCCGACACGTTATCAATTGACACGAAACTTTGGGAATGACATGTCAGTCATGTCCCCTAGCTATGTGTCAATTTTCACGTGTCCAAGTGACACAGACACGGAGAAAACGTGGTCGAGCAGCAGGACACTGCACGACAGTGTCGTGCAGCGTGTTCGTGTCAAATTTGGACACGGACACGACACAGTTTCGTGCTCTGTCCTAGGGTTTTGTGATCAGCATGCATAGGGCTACAAAATCATGTAATTAGTTTTGAAAATTAACAGCATTCATTTCATTCAAGCATTTCATCAAACACCCATTCTATTACACCGATACGTGTCCGATACGGACACGAAATGGACACGGATTCCTACCAAACTTGGGCTACACCTAGGGGAACCCTAAATGAATGCACCTATGAAGAAAAATCATGATTTTAATGGGTGTAGATAGGTTTACCTATTGAGAGCTAGAATCTCAATGTAAAGAGCCTCGATTCGATGTCTCCTTCGATTTTCTCCGGTTCAATCGTCCTCGAACCTTGCTAGCAAGCCCCCACAAGTATCCTCTACTGTTGGGGATGATGGTGCAATTGATTTGACTCAATTTGGGCTCAATTTGGATTAATGGGGAGAGTTTTAGGGAAGAACAAGGTAGGGCTTTTTCTAGGGTTTGTAAAAGAGGCTAAGGCTTTGTAAATGTGACTTTATAGGAGGGGGGGGGTTTGGCTGTTGAAATCAGTAGGGTTAGGGTTTTAGATGAGTGGTTAGGATCACTCCACCAATTTCCTAGCCTTCCTATTGGTTGAGGCTTCTTTTCACAAATATCTCAAAAGGAAATATCTCATCCTAATAATATCTAGATATTACTAACCTGGCACTTAGTAGGAATGTTCTAACCCTAATTTTAACCTCATGACTAATCTAGGTTAGGTTAACTTCTAGGTTAAGGCTCCATTAAAAGACTAGCACAATATTTAATTAATATAAATTACAAATTCACAAAATTGCCAAAATGACCAAAATACCCTTAGGCTAAAAATAGGTAATTTGAATTCCTAATCACATGACTAAGCTCCTTTGGTCATGGTTAGTCTCTAGGCTTAGCAATACTAGGGTTTAGCTAGTTATCCATCAAAATCACCAATCACTATTTTAAATAGTTTTAAATTAAATGAAAATCACCAAAAATCACATTATGATTTAAATATCATTATTAAATGATTATAATTACAAAATTTCAAAATTGCCCTTATTTGGAAAACTGGGTGTTACAGGGGACTCCTGAGTACCACGGTCAGGAGTACCTACTGAAATGGACTAAGGTTAATGACTAGTATATTCACTAGACATGAAGAGATGTTCCCCAGTTACAGGCGATCCCGTTATCCCCCACAAATGTTTGGACTTGTAGCCTGCCGACGAGTAGGGCACATTTCCAGCCCACTGTCATGTGGGGCACTCTTGATTGTCACTTAAATAATTGAACTCTATTGTCACTCTAATGCATTGTACTCTCTGAATTGTCACTATAATGATTGCCTGGATAACCTGGATAGCTGCAGGGCCTGTGACTACTTGGAGCATCTCATTGCATCTTGCTAGTAACTAGGATTGTGATAACCCTAGTTAGTTAATGTAAAAGCCGTAGGCAATGATTGGCCGTGATTGCTTGGATGGAGTCTAGTCCAGTATAGTATTGTCTAGAATTGATTAATTGTAAGATTGTACCAGAATGATTGAATGATTGTCACTCCAGATTGTCACTATAATGATTGTCACTATAATGATTGTCACTCCAGATTGTTACTTGACCTGCTTTCTTATATTTATCTTGCCGATAAATGGTGAGAGAAACCAAGTTCCGTTCAGACGAAGGGTTACAATCCCGGTCCTTGTTTGGTTTACGGGTTGTAACCTGGCTATCTGAATAGTCTCATGGTTATCTCATCGTATATCATCCTGTCATGCTTTCTTTCCATATGTCCTGTCTTTTAGTGATTCTATACAAGATCATCTTTTATAATTACCCATCATGCTTTCTTAACTACTGTCTTTTATTATGTAATTATACTCTTGTGCTAATTGCTGGTTTTAGTTCTTAAGTGAAGCCTCCTTTGTGGCACTTGCTCTTTCTGGGGTCTGACCCAGCTGGTTTTGTATGGCCAGATACGGGAGCAGCAGCAAGGGATCTACCTGTCTTCCAGTCCGATGGTGGTCACCAGGCGTAACCAGGGCAACGAGTGGGTTTTATTTTGCTCTCCCACTCCCTTGTAAAAATATTTTTTTGAGGCATTTAGCCGCCGAGCAAGTGTTAGCTCGTTTGCAACTTTATTTATTGTCTGCCTACGGGCTGTAATCATGATTGGCAACTCGAGGTTGATCATGTATGACTTAAATCTTGCTAGTCCTTACATTTTGTACGACTAGCTTCATGATTATCTGGATATGTAATGTTTGGGACGCCTTACAATTGTATATTTGGTGATCTGATATCTTGTGATTATTATTAGTTGGTTGAGATTGAGACAATAGGCTATTTTATGACCTTAAGAGACTGATGGATTGTAGTAAAATCCTCACATATCTAGACAGCCGTGACCGTATAGCGGTGTGGATTCCATTCCGTTATACGTAGCTGACTATGTCTGCCCCCGCTCTCCAGTATTCTGGTTCTGGGGCGTGACATACATATATACGTTCCTGTATGCATACAAGTATAAGTATACGTATACATTATTTAATATATATTTATTCATGCCCACGTATAAATACATATATATATAATACAATTTATTTATCTATATACACATACAAGTACATGATTTATTATAAATATTTATATATATATATACAATATTTATATATTACATATACATGCACATATATATATATATTATATATATATATATTATATAATATTATATAATATATAATATATATATATATATATTTTAATATATATATATATATATATATATATATATATATATATATATAATATATATATATATATTATTTATATATATATATATATTATATCTATATATATATAATATATATATATTAATAAATTATAAATATAATTACAAATCAATATATATATTTTTCCTGGGGTTTATACATATTTTATATAACTATACCACAAATTCTATACAGGCAATACAATAAATAAAATAATAAAATTTTCAAAAATTCCGGGAAGGGGAGCTACAAATCTATCCACCTTAAAAATTTCGTCCCGAAATTCTATATCATAACTATTTCTTAAAATTTAAAGTCTACCATTACCTTAACCGCCTCAATTTAATTCCTCAAAATAGTTTATCGCCTCCTCCTAGCCATTTGTAGTTGCATAGCCTATAGAACTTCTACCCACCTTTGGTCACACTACTCCTCCAACTAAAATCTGATAATCTTCTAATTAGTTGCTCACAATCCTACCAATATATATCTAGGCATATGACATCTAAAATCCCTCCTATCTACCAAGCAACCCAAAATTTAACAAGCAACAAACTTACACAAGTGGCTAAGAAATTTTGATAACTTCTGATAAGTCTGACCATTCATCGTTCTGCACGAGGAAGGGCAGTGATGAGAAGAATAACCAGGAGCAATATGAAGTTTCAGGAATGATAGAGTATTAATGATACGGATCAGAAAGAGAGTTTATGAACCATATCGACTCATTTGCTAGATGAGCTACTCTAGTCCAGTCTCTTGCTAAATCGAAGAGCACTTCGTTTCTTAGAGGGGCTTGCAATTCATGCAATGCGGAAATTCTGTTTCCAAAATTCCAAACAAGGTTTCACAATAGGACGGAATTTGAGAAATCGAAATTGTGATCTTATCCGTGGTTATTTAAACACACGAGCAAGGGACATAAATGCAATACAAGATCGTATCTCGACTTCTAGGCTGTAAGCCCCTGATTTTCAAATTCATTTTTATTAGTGTTAATTAAATTTTTATGTCATTTATAGCCTTAACTAATTATTAGAAATTTTAGGAAATTTTCTAGAATTTTTAAATAATTTTAAATGAGTTTTTAAATACAAAAAATATTGATTTGCAATTTTTCTAAATTATTTTAATATCTGTTTGTAATTTTCTGAATTGTTTTATAGTCAGTTTGCAATTAAATTAATTGTTTTAATTAAGGAATGTAAATTCTAATTTGTATTTATAGCTGTGGGGACCTATATGCAATTCCTAAATCTATGGGGGCTTTTTGGCTAAACTACCTAACCCCCCCCCCCCCCCCCGACCGAACTCTCTCTCCTCTGACTCTCACCCACCCCCGACGACTGCCCCGACCGACTCACCGCCCTGCCCTCGCCTTTCCCGACTGCCCGACCGCCTCGATTCCCCCTATTTAAACCCCAGCAACCCCCCCGACCTAGCTACCACATCTCCGACCACCAACGACCGCCACAGCCCCCGTTCTTCCACAAAACCCTAGCCGGAACCCTAACTCCGCTAACCCCCAGCCCAGCCCCACCGTCGACCATCACCGCCCCCAACCACCCTCATCCGACGCGCCGCACCAAGCCGCGCCCACGCCACCGGAGCGCCGTGACGCCGACGTCTCCGCCGCCGTCCAGAGCTCTCGAAAACCCCCCCATCGACCGGACACGTGAGTGGCAGCATTCCCTTGTGTCGTACGTCGTGTTGGGTCGGAAGTGTTCGCCGTGTCCTGGCGCACAAACGTAGACGAGGACACGTGAAACTCGTGTCATACGTATCGTGCTAAGCAAGGATAGAAGACACATGTGTCCCTAACAGTCAGGACACAGGACCGTGTTTTATTTTTTTTATTATTTAATCACTTAATTCCTAAATAAAACTAACATAATCCTATTCCTAACACAGCGGGCCAACTGGCCCACTGGCCAGCGCGCAGTAATAAACCCCCCCCCCCCACGCGTTGTGTAGGCCTGGGTTCGAGCCCCCCTTCTATTTTCTTTTTCTTTTTTTGTTTCCTTTCTTTTTTTCTTTTTGTTTTATATAATATATAATATATCTATTATATATATATATATATATATATATATATATATATTTATATATATTAATATATATTATATATATATATATATATATAATTATATATTATATATGTATATACTGTTTTTACAGTATTTTATATATATGTATATATTTTATAGTTAGTAAATTTTGTATATATATATATATATATATATTATATATATATATATATATATATATATATATATATATTATATTATTATATATGTATATTTTCATGTAGATATTATTAATAATATACACTTTATTATTAAGTATTTTCCTATATATGTATATATTTATACATATATATACTTTATAATTAAGTATTTTCCTTACATATATATGTACTTTTAAAACATGTATGTATATTTTTAATATGCATAACTTTACCTTATTAAAATAATAATATTTATTTTGCACTTTTACCAAATTATATTTTAGTGTATTTAAATTTCTGCAACCATTTGGTGTCCAAGCCTAGCATGGGTATTTGGGTCCAAATGTGTTTTTACACATTCAAGACCTGTGCAAGTCATATTGGACTTGATTCATGGCCTTGGGTCTTGTATTTGAACTTTGGTTCAAATTATATACATGGACAAAATACGCAGATAATTAATTATTGTGTGCAATGCTGTTTTTGATTTTCTAAAATACTTAAAATACTGCTAAAATTATGGAAAAATAGTATTTAGATACTATGTTAAGTTAGCTAATTTAGTATAATTTTTATGGTATTTAATTCTGTTTTGCCACTAGTTTGGCATATGAAACCAAAACTCATTTTCTGTACACTTAGGAAAACTGATTTTTATAAAATATTTGTACTGGTTAATAAATTCCAGAAAAATTATAATAAATTTCTATGATTAACAAGGATCACTTTGGTACTTTACTTTGAACAAAACTAAGCTTTTGTCTACTTCAAAATTGTTAGAACACAATGGACTTTTGATTTATTTATTGATTAATTACGACTTGTAGCTTTTTGTGTTATTTTGAGTTTTAGCCGTGTTGAACCTCACCCCCACTAGTGTAAAAACCCTAGGAAGTTAGTTAAAGTAGTGTGTCACCCCACATTGGTCTCCTAAGCTAAAAATCATCATTTGGCTAGGTGCCCAGTCACAAGTCGTGTTTCACCAATTAGTGTCCTAGTATTTTAGCTTAGTATAAAAACTAAGTTATTGTATTTACTTCTACAGTGACGAGTTTCGGACATCCATAGCACTTTTATCGCAGCTTGTTTTGCTTTGCTTTGCTAGAGGCAAGTACTTTCTACGAACTTTACATATTGTCACATAAATGAACTGCAAACCCCACCATGTTAAATGTTCCTTGGGGTAGCAAGTTAGAATCTCTACATGTTGTACTTCCAGTTACTACCATGCTTAGAACTGTCTCTATGTATCTCTCACATGATAGAATACGGGTTATGGGGAAACTGATAGTAGTACGTGATCATACCCCCTCTACAGTACCGAACAAAGTTTTATTTTATAGTTACTGCGCCGTAGGCCTTACTCTCAAAGCTGTATTTGTACGTGTGTACATATATCGCCTTTACACTTGTACGTATGTACATTTCATTTACAGGTGCCCCAACACTTTGTTCATCTATTGACCGATCACGTACTTGCTACAGTTTTAAACATTACATATACATCTGTCTCTATGACATATGTGTCCTTGCCATGATAGACTATGTGATGCCATGTTTTCAGTTATTCCTCACATGTTCATTTTTTATGTTTCATGCTAGTTTGCTAGAATTAGTACTTGCTCCCGTCCTGACAGGATAATGTTGTAGGTGCCCTTACTGAGGAGGAGTTACTCTGCGACTCATATTATGGAGTTTCTACCGAGGACCCAGCTTTGCTTTATGAGGTGTTCCTGCGGGAATCTCGCCTAGTTGTCTTTGGTTTACTTAGACTTTTGAGAGTAGACATGTATTAGACTATATCTTTTGTAACTGGACATGTATCCAATTTTACTTTACAGTTCATTTGTACTTAGACATTTCACTATATACGACGACTTTTGTGTTTGGAGCATTATGATTCTTCTTCACTTATAGAACTGTTAGCACTTTTAGTCTTATCCTGTTGTCTCTAGAACAGCTTACTACGTTTTATCTCAACGTAGGCTGGGCATGACTCGGCCTGGCCCAACAATTTGGGTAGCGGGTCGTGACATGTTTTTAGTGGTGGCCCATGCAGGTCCTGACTAAACTGTTTGGTTACGTTATTGTACCAAGCATGCCTGCAATTAGGAACTTAAGGTAATTAGACAACATTAGGAATGACGCTTAGAACACCTAGAGGAATGCTAGGATTGCAACATAGGAAATACATCACATGTTTGTTATTATAATTAGATTTCCTTGCATATGATTACTTACCTTAAACAAGTCCTTATAAGTCTTTTATGTGTAATTTAGATGGTGCTTACTCGTTCATCCCTATGTTACTCCCGAGATGGGGCCCTCCATATCCAGTCAGCTGACCAGTTGACTGATACACTTTCACCTACCACATTCCCCCACTCCACAGATCCACAGACCCAGATACCACCTTCCACATCACAGGCCCGGCAGGACCCAATACTTCCACCCCCCCTATCACTATACCCACCCAGGCTTCCGTCACACTCGACGGGACCCAGCTGCTCACACTGATCCAGGGGTTCCTAACAACCCATCAGGAGCAGACTACCCTACTCCGCCAGAGCATGGAGCGTTCTGAGGGACGTCCCGTGGTCCCCCACATAGAGCCACGGCAGAGCGGGGACTCAAGGACTTCATGGGTCTGAATCCCAAGGAGTTCTTAGGGACTGAGGGCATAGTAGTAGCAGATGACTGGCTAGATTCAGTAGAGAGAAAGCTCCTCGGAGTCAGGATGCCGGATGACCTTCAGGTCGAGGCAGCAGGATTTCTGCTGATAGACTTAGCAGGAGTCTGGTTTCGGAATGAGCCGTTGTTTTGCCAGAGGTAGAGCCACTTGGGACCAGTTCAAGACCTAGTTCAAGAAGAAATTCTTCTCGACTACTGCTAGAGTAGCCATGGGGCTACGATTCCAGAACATCCAGCAGGGGAACCGTTCTGTTGACGACTATGCGGCAGTTTAGTCGCCTGAGCCGTTTTGCTCCTAGTCTGGTTGCAGATCCAGAGGAGATGACCCGTAGATTTTGCCATGGTCTAGTTCCAGACATTGGCATTCTTATAGTGGCGAACGGTACGACTGACTATACCAGAGCCTAGAGGCCCGGAGCATCGAGGAGCATCTTCTGTCATGCAAGAGGCCAGCTTCTGTACATCATGAGGGACCGTCCAAGCGTCAGGCTTTCCAGCAGAGAGCGCCGATGCTACCCCAGCAGACTTACCGTCCCCCTACACCACATCATCAGACCCCGCAGTTAGAGCCCCGGGACCCCGGCAGCAGCAGCAGAAGGGAGCTATATGTTCTTTCTGCGGAAGACCCGGTCATGACTTCGCCGTCTGCAGAAGAGGTTGGGTCAGTGTTTGGCTTGTGGGTCTGCCACCCATCAGCTTCGGAACTGCCCAGCAGCGAAGCCTAGAGGACCGCTTCCGACTCAGCAGCAGAGGTTTGGGCAGCATCTGCAGCAGCAGAAGGGACCTCAGGGGAAGGTCTATAGCCTAGCCCTCGAGCCGGAGCCGAGCAGGTTTCGGAGCCGGATTACTTAGCTGACGTCATCACAGGTATGTTTATTTGCATACTTTTCTAGCTGTATGTTTGTTTGATTCTGGTGCATCTCATAGCTTCATATCATTAGAGTTTATGCATAAACATCATCTAGTAGCTACACCTACAGCAAGATTAGTAGAGTGATGACGGGAGGAGGACCAGTGCCTATTAGATCTATCTATAGATGTTCTATTTTTATAGCCGGGAGAGAGTTCAGGGGGCGATTCTTTGTGATGCCACTCCCCGGTTATGATATCATATTGGGGATGGATTGGCTTAGCTATGCCCATGCATCTATAGACTGTCATGAGGGTAGTATTTTGTTCAGTCCCCCAGGCACATCACCATTCAGTGTCAGCAGGACAGGGCCGGAGATCAGCCTAGAGCCGAACTGTTGTGGACAGTTGGGGACGCAGCACCGCCACACCCTATCATTAGGGAGTTTATGGATGTATTCCCAGAGGATCTTCCAGGACTTCCGCCTGACAGAGATGTGGAGTTCACTATAGATCTAGTACCGGGTTCATCACCAGTATCCCGGGCTTGCTATAGAGTGAATCCAAGGAGCAGTAGAGATGAAAGAGCAGATTGATGACCTGTTGAAAAAGGGTTTCATTTGATCCAGTGCTTCTCCATGGGAGCACCAGTGCTCTTTGTGCCTAAGAAGGATGGTACAGTCCGTTGTGTATTGACTACCAGGCCTTGAATGCCATCACCATCAAGAACAAATATCCTCTGCCCAGGATAGATGATTTGTTCGACAAGTTGAGTGGGGCGAAGGTGTTTTCCAGGATAGACTTGAGATTCGGGTACCACCAGGTGAAGGTTAGGCCAGCAGACATCCAGAACACGGCGTTCAACACGAAGTATGGGCAGTACGAGTTTCTGGTGATGCCATTTGGTCTCACAAATGCGCCAGCTGTCTTTATAAACTTGATGAATAAGACATTTCACCAGTATCTGGATAAGTTCGTCGTAGTATTTATCGACGACATCCTGATATACTCGAAGACGCCAGAGGAGCATGCAGAGCACTTACGGATAGTTTTGGGGATTCTGAGGCGGGAGAGATTATTTGCCAAATTACCGAAGTGCGAGTTCTTTTTAGACCGAGTGGAGTTTCTCGGCCATGTAGTCACTGGAGATGGAATCTCGTGGATCCCAGGAAGATTGCTAGTTAAGACGTGGAAGGCTCCGACGTCAGTTTCAGAGATCAGGAGCTTTCTGGGTTTAGCAGCTATTATAGAAAGTTCGTCCAGGACTTTGCTAGGATAGCTGAACCCATGACGAAGCTGACGCGGAAGGACGCAGAGTACATCTGGTCAGAGGACTGCCAGACAGCATTTGAGGAGCTGAAGAGGAGGCTGACGACCGCTCCAGTTCTGACTTTACCTTCAGGTTCTGGAGGTTTCACCATATACAGTGATGCTTCTGGGAAGGGCTAGGATGTGTCCTACAGCAGCATGGGAAAGTGATTGCTTATGCATCTAGGCAGTTGCGGACTCATGAAGGAATTATCCTACCCATGACCTAGAGTTAGCTGCGGTGATCTTTGCACTCAAGTTATGGAAACATTACTTATACGGAGAGCGTGTGGAAATCTTTACTGACCACAAAAGCTTGAAGTATGTGTTCACGCAGAAAGAGCTGAACATGAGGCAAAGACGATGGTTGGAGTTGATGAAGGACTTCGACATCGATTTACAGTATCACCCCGGAAGGCAAATGTGGTGGCGGATGCGCTGAGCAGGCATCCGATGGCATGGTACCTGATGATTGATCGGCATTTGCGGGAGGATCTGGAGAATCTCGATATCGAGCTAGTTCGGCCAGGATCAGTGATACAGATGATGGCACTTGACATTCAGTCAGGTTTGATGGAGCAGATCCGGGAGGCACAGTCTACAGATGAGAGCCTTCGCAGACTTCGACCCCAGGCGTTAGCTGGATTGCTAGATGACTTCACTATAGCAGAGGATGGATCCCTGAGGCATGGCAGCCGATTGTGCGTGCCGAAGGAGAGCTGATAGAGGCAGTCTTGCAGGAGGCACACCAATCGAGATATTCTATTCACCCTGGTGCTAACAAGATGTACCGTGACTTGCGAGAACATCTTTGGTGGCACGGATGAAGAGGGATGTATCGCGTTTTATCTCGAGATGCCTAGTTTGCCAGCAGGTCAAGGCGGAGCGTCAGAGGCCAGCTGTTTGTTGCAGCCGTTACCCATTCCCGAGTGGAAGTGGGAACATATTACGATGGACTTCGTTTCAGGCTTCCTCTTCCCAAGAGGGAAGGATGCCATTTAGGTCATCGTAGATAGGCTGACGAAGTGTGCGCACTTCATACCCTTCAAGGTGGGGCTTTCCACCGAGAAGTTGGCGGAGCTATACATGCAGCAGATAGTTCGTCTACACGGAGTGCCAGTGAGCATCGTGTCAGACAGAGACAGCAGATTCACATCCCACTACTGGAGGAGCTTGCAGGAGGAGTTGGGCAGTAGCTCAAGTTCAGTACGGCGTACCACCCGCAGACAGATGGGCAGTCCGAGGACGATACAGACACTGGAGGATATGCTGAGGACCTGCGTGCTGGACTTCGGAGGATCATGGGAGAGCCATCTGCACTTGGTAGAGTTTTCATACAACAACAACTACCAGGCCAGTATTGGTATGTCTCCTTTTGAGGCGCTATATGAACGACGATGCGCACACCGCTCTTTTGGGATGATGTTGGAGATAGAGTTATGCTTGGGCCAGAGATGATCACGGATGCAGCAGAGAAAGTCGGGATGATCAGAGACAGTCAGAGTAGCTCAGGATAGGCAGAAACACTGGGCTGATGCTAGTCGCAGACCGATGGAGTTCGCAGACGGTGATATGGTGCTAGTGAAATATCACCTACTAGAGGGACGATCCGGTTCGGACGAGGAGGAAGCTGAGCCCCAGATACATCGGCCATTCGAGATACTTGGCAGGATCAGAGAGGTAGCTTACAGGGTTGCACTTCCACCCAACCTAGCAGGAGTTCACGACGTCTTTCACGTATCTCAGCTGAGGATATGTTCCAGACCCCAGTCATGTGCTAGATCATTCGAGTTGGAGGTCGGACCGAGCCTTACAATTTCTGAACAGCCAGTGGAGATATTAGACAGGAAGAGAAGAGGCTGAGGAACAAGGTTATACCCTAGTACGAGTAGCTTGGAGCCGTCACTCCCCAGGTGAATCTACTTGGGAGAGGGAGTCGGACATGAGGAGAGATACCCTTACTTGTTCGATCCAACCGCTGCGAGGGAACCACCCGTTCCCGCTTGATACCTTAGAGGTTAGTTTCGATCGTAGCCTTAGTCATTTGATTGCAATACTTGCTATGTTAGAATATTGTCGGGTCTTCAATCCTTTGAATTTCGAGGACGAAATTTTTCAAGGAGGGAAGACTTGTAAGCCCCTGATTTTCAAATTCATTTTTAATTAGTGTTAATTAAATTTTTGTCATTTAGCCTTAACTAATTATTAGGAATTTTTAGGAAATTTTCTAGAATTTTTAAATAATTTTAAATGAGTTTTTAAATACAAAAATATTGATTTGCAATTTTTCTAAATTATTTTAATATCTGTTTGTAATTTTCTGAATTGTTTTATAGTCAGTTTGCAATTAAATTAATTATTTTAATTAAGGAATGCAAATTCTAATTTGCATTTATAGCTGTGGGGACCTATATGCAATTCCTAAATCTATGGGAGCTTTTTGGCTAAACTACCTAACCCCCCCCCGACCGAACTCTCTCTCTCTCCTCTGACTCTCACCCACCCCCGACGACTGCCCTGACCGACTCACCGCCCTGCCCCCGCCTTTCCCGGCTGCCCGACCGCCTCGATTCTCCCTATTTAAACCCCAGCAACCCCCCGACCTAGCTACCACATCCCCGACCACCAACGACCACCACAGCCCCCGTTTTTCCACAAAACCCTAGCCGGAACCCTAACTCCGGCTAACCCCCAGCCCAGCCCCACCGTCGACCATCACCGCCCCCAACCACCCTCATCCGCGCCGCACCAAGCCGCGCCCAGCGCCACCGGAGCGTCGTGAACGCCGACGTCTCCGCCGCCGTCCAGAGCTCTCGAAAACCCCCCCATCGACCGGACACGTGAGTGGCAGCATTCCCTTGTGTCGTACGTGTCTCGTGTTGGGTCGGAAGTGTTCGCCGTGTCCTGGCGAACACGAACGTAGACGAGGACACGTGAAACTCGTGTCGTACGTATCGTGCTAAGCAAGGATACAAACACCTGTGTCCCTAACAGGCAGGACACAGGACTGTGTTTTATTTTTTCATTATTTAATCACTTAATTCCTAAATAAACTAACCTAATCATATTCCTAACACAGCGGGCTAACTGCCCACTGGCCAGCGCGCAGTAATAAACCCCCCCCCCCCCCCCCCCGCACGCTGTGTAGGCCTGGGTTCGAGCCCCCCTTCTGTTTTCTTTTTCTTTTTTTGTTTCCTTTCTTTTTTCTTTTGTTTATATATATATATATATATTATATATATATATTATATATATATGATATATATATATATATAATATATATATATATATATATTAGCATATAGTATATATGTTATACTGTTTTTACAGTATTTTATATATAGTATATATATTTTATAGTTAGTAAATTTTGTATATATATATATATATATATATATATAAATATATATTATATTATATATATTATATATATATAATATATAGATTATATTATATATATATATATATATATATCTATATATATATATATATATATAATATATATATATATATATATTATGTATATGTAATATTTTCATGTAGATATATATTATATATACACTTATTATTAAGTATTTTCCTTACATATATATGTACTTTTAAAACATATGTATGTATATTTTTAATATGCATAACTTTACCTTATTAAAATAATAATATTTTTTGACTTTTACCAAAATTATATTTTAGTGTATTTAATTTCTGCAACATTTGGTGTCCAAGCCTAGCATGAGTATTTGGGCCAAATGTGTTTTCACACATTCAAGACCTGTAGTCATATTGGACTTGATTCATGGCCTTGGGTCCTGTATTTGAACTTTGGTTCAAATTATATACATGGACAAAATACGCAGATAATTAATTATTGTGCAATGCTGTTTTTGATTTTCTAAAAATACTTAAAGTACTGCTAAAATTATGAAAAAATATTTTAGATACTATGTTAAGTTAGCTAATTATATAATTTTTATGGTATTTAATTTACTGTTTTGCCACTAGTTTGGCATATGAAACCAAAACTCATTTTCTGTACACTTAGGAAAACTGATTTTTTAAAATATTTGTACTGGTTAATAAACCAGAAAAATTATAATAAATTTCTATGATTAACAAGGATCACTTTGGTACTTTACTTTAAACAAAACTAGGCTTTTTGTCTACTTCAAAATTGTTAGAACACAATGGACTTTTGATTTATTTATTGATTAATTACGACTTGTTGCTTTTTGTGTTATTTTGAGTTTTAGCCGTGTTTAACCTCACCCCTCACTAGTGTAAAAACCCTAGGAAGTTAGTTAAAGTAGTGTGTCACCCCACATTGGTCTTTTAAGCTAAAAATCATCATTTTGGCTAGGTGCCCAGTCACAAGTCGTGTTTCACCAATTAGTGTCCTAGTATTTTAGCTTAGTAAAAACTAAGTTATTGCATTTACTTCTACAGTGACGAGTTACCGGACATCCATAGCACTTTTATCGCAGCTTGTTTTGCTTTGCTTTGCTAGAGGCAAGTACTTTCTACGAACTTTACATATTGTCACATAAATAAACTGCAAACCCACCATGTTAAATGCTGATCCTTGGGATAGCAAGTTAGAATCTCTACATGTTGTACTTCCAGTTACTACCATGCTTAGAACTGTCTCTATGTATCTCTCACATGATAGAATACGGGTTATGGGGAAACTGATAGTAGTGTACGTGATCATACCCCCTCTACAGTACCGAGCAAAGTTTTATTTTATATGTTACTGCGTCGTAGGCCTTACTCTCAAAGCTGTATTTGTACGTGTGTACATATATCGCCTTTACAGTTGTACGTATGTACATTTCATTTACAGGTGCCCCAGCACTTTGTACATCTATTGACCGATCACGTACCTGCTACAGTTTTAAACATTACATATACATCTGTCTCTATGACATATGTGTCCTTGCCATGATAGACTATGTGATGCCATGTTTCCAGTTATTCCTCACATGTTCATTTTTTATGTTTCATATGCTAGTTTGCTAGAATTAGTACTTGCTCCCGTCCTGACAGGATAACGTTGTAGGTGTCCTTACTAAGGAGGAGTTACTCTGCGACTCATATTATGGAGTTTCTACCGAGGACCCAGCTTTGCTTTATGAGAATGTTCCTGCGGGGAACCTCGCCTAGTTGTCTTTGATTTACTTAGACTTTTGAGAGTAGACATGTATTAGACTATATCTTTTGTAACTGGACATGTATCCAGTTTTACTTTACAGTTCATTTATACTTAGACATTTCACTATATACGACGACTTTCGTGTTTGGAGCATTTATGATTCTTCTTCACTTATAGAACTGTTAGCACTTTTAGTCTTATCCTGTTGTCTCTAGAACAGCTTACTATGTTTTATCTCAACGTAGGCTGGGCATGACTCGGCCTGGCCCAACAATTTGGGTAGCGGGTCGTGACATAGGCAGATGGGACAAAGGCTACGAATGGATTCACATTCTAAGGGGTGGAGATTACATAATAGGTACAAAGGCCGATTTCTATAGTTTGGTTTTTTTTTTAGTCCAAATATGATGGTATGCGTGGATGGATTTTGCTGGGTCTTAATGGACTTCCTGATTTGGACATCCCTCGTTGGTTGGGTGAACCCTGGATCACCACCTATATCGACTGGACAAGATTCCAATGATGAAAACTTTTTCTACTAGATTAGGGTATCCTAGATTAGGTTTCTATCCAAGGGTTGAGCTAGTTTCCCGTCAGGTGGTTAGCTAGGTCCCTAAAGCCCAAAATGTGCTCTCGGTGACTTTTGTGTTTAAGTAGCATATGAGGCCTCAATTGGGTGGTACCTTAGTGGCAGGCGTGTAGTGGGCTTCGAGTTGATCACAACCATATATTGGGTCGAAAGAATCGAGTCAAGGTTGAGGCTCTAATGGGAGTCAGAAAGTATACCGGCATTATGGTACGGGTTATAGCTCGTCCTTCTAACCTGAAAGTCGTAGCACAAAAATAGAGTACAAGGGAACAGGTTTGGGTGGGACATGATATACCTAGATGAAGGTGGACTCGTCTAGATCTTGCATATAAAATTTGTTGGAAGGTAACAGCTAGTCTCGTGCTCCGAATATTAATGACGCGGTCGGGGACACAAAATGATCTAAATAGAAAGTGGGAGTCCATGGGCACTAATTATCATGCTAATGGAAATTATTCTAATCAATTGGTAATTCCCGGTATATCCTAGAATTGAGAAGGCTTACTGTCTATCCACCTTAGAGGCTAGGATATGGTGGCAAGGTTCCTGTCACATGGCTGGTCGATTGTAGCCACACTTGTATATACAACTATCATAGTCATGGGAATACTCTGTATCTACCTATCAATCACGAGCTTTCGTCTTCCCAATCAATGAAGATGAAAACAATAAAGAGTTCAAAAGAGATGTCACTGAACACAATTACATGATTCAAGGACGAATGTTTAATTCAAGAGGAATTGTCAAAGCAGTCGTGGATGAGACCCTAGAGACATCTATATCTCAATCCACGTAGGATAATTAAATGGAAAGCGAACCAAATGCATCATGGTTGATCAGACCGTAATACGTTGATTCTGATTAGACAATATCGGGCGTCCCCAATAACCATATGTCTTGAATCAAGCTCGATAAAAGAGGAAGCTTGCAAAACTAGACTGTAGTAGTAGAATTGGTCAAGAGAGTCAAAATATAAATATGCGAGATTTTTGGAAAGGAGGCACAATAGTTCGAGTTTTGAGAAAGTCAATCCTTACCTGGTGTTCTTGCTTATACAGTTTTCCTACAATCTTACTATCCCTAAAGTCTTGGTCAACTACAACATAGTTTTAGCAATGTTCTATAACCCATGATCCTCAAAATGTTTTCATTTCTATGGGTTGTGCCTCGCCAGTGCGCTGCTGGCTGCAGTGAACCCATATTCTCCACTCTCAATTAATTGACGACAGTGCGCTGCTGTCTAAACTTTATGGGTTAGCTAATATTTATTTAACTATATCGTAAAAATTCATGAGCCTCTAGAGATTCAAACCAGTTGACTAAAAATAGAGCGAAGGTATTTGTCCTATCAATCACAACATTTAAAATAAAAGATTTAACCATAGAGGAATTAATTAAAGGCAAAGGGATACAAACATCCTAGTATCTATTTCATGTGCATTTCTATGGTTGAGAGAAAATCTTAAATCAATCTACTTCGAGATTCGCACACGAATTACAGAATCAAAAATTATAAAATAAATCCTTACAGCGAAAAGAGAATTAAAATAGGCAACTCTAACTCATGGAATGATGTTTATATCTAATAGAGCAAAAGAAAATTAAACAGTTTATCAAAATCAAGCCTTAATTATAGGTAAGCCTAACTTACCAAGTGAATAGCGTATCCGCATGGGGTCATATGGTCATATCAAAAATAATAGTGTACCTGTAGGGATCTAGCAAGTTATCTATAAATTGTATGGCCTATCTAATAACCTTATCTACCCAACAATCAATTTGAACAAGGGACTCCTAGTCTTTATCTTAAATCATTTTAATCCTAGTTTGTGAATGAGCGTTTCCTGCTCGCAGGCTCTCAATAGTACGACTAACGTACCATCACGAGTTTGCAATCTTTTGCGAAGACGGGCCTACATGGGCCACCACAAAAACTTGTCACGACCCGTACCCGCTTTTTCGGATACGAGACGTGTCCAAGCCAGCCTATGCCGCAGAGTCGGCGGTAGAACGCTGTCAAGCCCGCAAGAAATAGATGCTCAAATACAACATTTGTTGCTCAGTCACAATGTCACGACCCGCACCCACTGTGAGGGTACGAGAACATAACGACGCCCAGCCTACGCCGCAGTGTCGGCGGTAGAACACTGTCCTAGGTCAATCATCTAACAATATAAAGGTACCTATACAGTATATACACTCCGAATGGAGGTGACATAGCAATATACAGTCTCAATCACATCTAAGCAGAATGAAAAGATAGGAAGATAGATAGATAAATACTGGAATGAAGGAAAAATCACATAAACACAACCAGAGAGTCTAAGTGTCTACTGACATAACAAATCAGAACATTCAGCTCAATACAAGACTCTAGTACTGAAAGGAAAGAATATACACAATCTAGATCTCAAATGACAGAAAATAGAAAACCTAGACTAGGGAGCCTCAGTCTCTAAACTAGTGGATCATGCTGGAAATCTGGGTCACACATGGCATCTACAGTTGCCCCATAGTAGGTGTCTATGTAGGCCTCCTCCTCATCCTCTGTAAAATTTTCAACAGGTCCAGTCAGGACGGGAGCGAGCACAAAATATCTCACGCAGTTCATAACGAGTTAGAAAATATAAAGCATGCAATAGAGTAAAGTACATGAAATGCTGAAAGAAGAAGATATATGAAAAACAGTAGAGATTTGATAACAAAAAATATCTAAATATGATAAGTAAGACTGTAAGGAACATGTGATTTTAGAGCACAATATGGTTATGTAAACGGGTTAGGTTATACAATAAAATGGGACTCCTTTGTACGTGGGTGTACAATAGACATATACAATTTCTTATACAATACGATTGATCACATAACCATTTCTACTCCCCCTCCCCAATTAATACACAATGATCCAATTCAGTTACGTTACCTTATACAATGACTTGTACAATGGCTTGTACAATGACTTGTACAATGGCTTGTACAATGGCTCAATGTGATACTGAGAGTACAATATGCACAATGAGTGTACAATGATAAGGATATTCAATAAATACAACATGTAAGTGAAACACACATCACAATATATACTTAGTGAATACAAGGAGATAACATCTCAGAAGAAGATCCATATAGTACCAATCAGTGATAACAGTCGTGTCAGCATCAAGTACAGTAATCTAGAGCAAGAATGTAAATCCATACAAGTATGAAACGGTCAGAGAATGTACTCGCCTGATAACCTGAGTGTCTGAAGAGAATATACTGTCCGAGGAGTGGTGTCTATCTCCTATAGAACAGTACAAGTCACTATGAGTCCAAAAAGATAGTAAGATGCATTACAATGCATTCTAAATGAATCTAGGTCAATCTAGGTCAAATCTAAGTCAAATCTAAGTCACACCAAGCTAAACTAGGTCATATTAGGTCATACTGAGTCAAACTGGGTCATACTAGGACAACCAAGGTCAAACAAGATCACAGAAAATCAATCCAAGTCAAATTAGGTCAATCGGGGTCAAAGGTTGACTTACAGTTGACTTTTGGTCAAAAAGTCAACTCTGGTCAACACTGAGTCAACCCTAGATCAAACAAGTCACATGTTGACCAACCGTTGACTTTCAGTCAACTGGTCAACACTGGTTTGGTTTTGGTCAAATCTGGTCGCTTAAAGGCTAAGTTTGACTCTCGGTTGACTTTTGTTGACTTTTGGTCAACACGGTCAACCGACGTCAAAACTAGTCTATGAGCACTATATTTGATCATTACCAACCAAGGAAACCAAGTTCTAACTCTATGTAAGCCCCTGATTTTCAAAATTTTTTTAAACTAGTGTTAATTAATTATTAAATGTCATTATTGGTTTTAAAATAATTTAATATGATTTTAGGAATTTTCTAGAATTTTTAAATAAATTTTTAATGAGTTTTAAATACAAAAAATATCATTTTGCAAATATTAGAATTGTTTTAATACTGTTTTGTAATAAGTAGAATTGTTTTTATATCAATTTGTAATTTTTAAAATTGTTTTAATGTGGTTTTGTAATTTTTACAATTGTTTTCATAGCAGTTTGCAAATTATGAATTGTTTATGCAAATTATAATTTGCATTCAGTTAGGGTTGGGACCTAAATGTAATTATCCTAAACTAGGGGACCCTAATGCAAATCTACCCAAACCCCCCCCTCCGACCGACAGCTCCCCCTCTCTCTCTCCTCCAGCTCTCACCCCCTGCCCGACCGACTTGCCGCCGCTGCCCCCGCCTTTCTCGGCTGCCCCCACCGCCTTAACCCTCCTATTTAAACCCCATCGACCCCCTGGCCTAAACCCTAACCCTAAACTTCCCCCACAACCACCGCAGCCCCTCGTCTCCGACCTAAAACCTAGACCTAACCCTAACTCCGGCGAAGCCTAGCCCGACGCCTACAGATCCTGTCGTCGTGAACCACCACCACCATCTCATCCACCTCGTCGAGCCGCGTCCAGCGCCACCGCTCCGTCACGACGCCGACGCCCCCAGCCGCCGATCGCCCACTCTTCCACGCTCGAGTTCGTCGGACACGTACGTGTCTCTTTGTGCTCGTGTTGACTCACGTCTCGTATACACGGACACAGACTCGCCAGGACACGGGGACCCTCGTCCCATACTCGGACACGTTGTTGGACGCCCGTGCGTGTCGTGCAGGCCAAGGACACGTAGATACCTGTGTCCTGAACTGTCTGGACACAGGACGAAATTTATATATTTTTTTATGTATAACTAACCTAATCACAATAAAACTAACCTAAGGCCTAATCCTAACAGACGGGCCAACTGGCCCATTGGCCAGCGCGCAGAGTCTAAAATCCCCCCCTCTGGCTGGCCGAGTTCGAGCCTTGCGCTCGTTTGCTGTTTCTTTTCTTTTCTTTTCCTTTTCTTTTTTTCTTTTCTTTTGTTTTTATATATAATTATATATATATATATATATATATATATATATATATATATATATATATATGTATACATATATTTGTATATATGTATATATGTATTTTTATACATACTATATTTAGGTATACATAGTTGCTGTTTTTATAAATATATATATGAATATACTTCATTATTTTATGTATATATATATATGTGTGTATTATGTATACATATATATTTATGTATATATATTTCCTTATGTATATATATTATTATACTATTATATATATATGTATACATTAATTTTGTATATATATATATATATATATGTTATATAGATAAGTATTTTCTTATATGTATGTATATATACATATATTTGTATATATATATATAATATATAGTTGAGCATTTTCCTATATATAAATATTCCTATATTTATATATATATATATATATATATATATATATATATATATATATATATATATATATATATATATATATATATATATATATATATATATATATATTATTTCCTATGTGTATTTTACTTAGCTTAGTGTAAATTATTTATATAAAATAATGTTCATACTTTTATAGTTACTATGTAAAACTTTACCTTATTAAAATAATAATATTTATTTTGACTGTTACCAAATTATATTTTATTGTATTTAAATTACTGCAACCATTTGGTGTCCAAGCCTAGCATGGGTATTTGGGCTCAAATGTGTTTTCACACATTCAAGACCTGTACAAGTCATATTGGACTTGATTCATGGCCTTGGGTCCTGTATTTGAACTTTGGTTCAAATTATATACATGGACAAAATACGCAGATAATTAATTATTGTGTGCATTACTGTTTTTGATTTTCTAAAAATACTTAAAGCACTGCTAAAATTATGGAAAAATAGTTTTTAGATACTTTGTTAAGTTGGCTAATTTAGTATAATTTTTGTAGTATTTAATTTACTGTTTTGCCCCTAGTTTGGCATATGAAACCAAAACTCACTTTCTGTATACTTAGGAAAACTGATTTTTATAAAATATTTGTACTGGTTAATAAATTCCAGAAAAATTATAATAAATTTCTATAGTTAGCAAGGATCGTTTTGGTACTTTATTTTATGCAAAACTAGACTTTTTGTCTATCTCTAAAATTGTTAGAACACAATGATCTTTTGATTTATTTATTGATTAATTACGACTTGTAGCTTTTTGTGTTATTTGGAGTTTTAGTCGTATTGAACCCCATCCCTCACTAGTGTAAAGACCCTAGAAAGTTAGTTAACATAGTGTGTCACCCCACATTGGTCTCCTGTGCCAAATCATCATTTTGGCTAGGTGCCCAGTCACAAGTCGTGTCGCACCAATTAGTGTCCTAGTATTTTAGCTTAGTGTAAAAGCTAAGTTATTGTATGTATTTCTACAGTGACGAGTTACCAGACATCCATAGCACTTTTATTGCAGCTTGTTTTGCTAGAGGCAAGTACATCTACATACTCATTTACTGTCTTTTAATGCTAGAACATGTATTAACCCTGTTAAAAGACTGATCCTTGAAGTAGCAAGTTATGTCTTCACATGTTGTATCACTTTCAGTACCGGCCATGTTTAGTACAGCTCTTATATCTTCACATGCTTCTTACGGGTTCTCAGTACAAGTTTCACTATGCTTTAGACTGCTCTGAGTATTCACATGTTTTTACTGCTCTCGTATCTCCCACATGTTAAATAACGGGTTAAGGGGAAACTGCTAGTAGTGTACGTGAACATGACCCCCTTCTCCGTATGTACTTACCGTGCTCGGGGACATTCTATATGCGACCTTGCCGTATGTTTCTGAATCTCGCGTTTGTGTATGGATATACACCGATGCCGTTCGTGCACGTGTGGGCACACCAGAAAAACTTGATATGTACCACAGTACATCCTGAATCACCTATTGACCGATTCACGTACATGCTACGGTTTTAAACTTTTAAACTATATGTGGTCATTTGTAGAAATGACCAATTAAACCATGATATGCCATGTTCCCTATGTTACTATGATACTATGATCCCAGTTGTACCATGAGGCCATGTTTCCAGTATTTCCTGTTTATAGACTTATCACACCATGTTTCTTGTTGTACATCTCTTTCATTATATGTTCAGTACTTTAGTTGTAGAGGTTGTACTTGCTCCCGTCCTGACAGGATAACGTTGTAGGTATACTTACTGAGGAGGAGTTGCTCTGTGATTCGTATTATGGAGTCACTGCCGAGGACCCGGTTTTGCCATACGAGGATGTTCCTGCGGGGAGACTCGTCTAGTTTGCTTAGCTGCTTGGGATACTTAGTGTAGTCATGTATTAGACTATACCATTTTGTAACTGGACATGTATCCAGTTTTACATTTCAGTTTACTTGTACTTGGATATTTCACTATATACGACGACTTTTGTGTTTGGAGCATTTATGATTCTTCTTCACTTATAGAACTGTTAGCACATTTAGTCTTGTCTTGTTATCTCTAGAACAGCTTACTGCGCTTTATCTTAAGCGTAGGCTGGACATGGCTCGGCCCAGCCCAACAATTTGGGTAACGGATCGTGACACTCTATCTTAGACTCCAAACTCAAATATCCTATTTCTAGACATTACCTACATTACCTTACCAAGGTAAATACCAATACCTTGTCCAATACCACTCTAACCTAGGAATACTAGCCTATGCTTCCTAGAATAGCTAGATATCATCCTATACTAATATTACCTACCAAGAAATCCTAGTATCTAGGTCATCTAAATCATATTAGACCACATGTTAGTTATCTACCCTTTACCTTGCCTTTACCCTTGCACCATTCTCATAATTACCCAACTCCAACTCTCAACCACACACAATACTCAAGCTCTCACAATTACATATATAATCTCATATATATAAAATACATATCTAAACTCATATACACTACATATATATGGGCATACTAACACACACACAATTCTCACAAGTGGACTATGGCATGGTTTGGGCTGAACAATGGGGTGAAATGAGGACTGATATGGGACTGGGTTTTTGGGGAGCTTGAGGCTGAATTTAGGGGGTAAGTTAAGGATGAAATTGACACTATATGGCAGGTTGTAGGCCAAGGTATAGGGGCTGTTACATGGGCATGAATGTTGTGGTATGTGGGGTTAATTATGTGGACAGGTAAATAGGCCAAGTATGGGACAGGTTTTTGTCTTCCATGGGGCTGTCCAATTGCTGTGGTAGGACTGAAATGAAAGGGGGTTAGGGACTGATTTGTGGGGACAGTTATAGGACTGGTTAAGGACAGATTTTGTGGGGGTTTTGGACAGCCAAATGGGCTTGTATATGGACTGGAAGTTTGAAGGCTGTCATGGGTTTCAATGTGGTTGTCAATAGAAAAATGGGGACAGTCAACATATGACAGCAAGGGCTATAGGGACTGTCACATAGGACTGTAATATGGAGCAAGGGGGAATTGAATTGGCTGTTAACAGAGGAGTAAGGGACTGTGTTTAGGGGCTTCCATGGCTGATACTATAAGGCTGAATTGTGGCTACTATGGAGTGAATTTGAGGCTTAGCTTTGGGGTGAAATATGACTGCATATTTGGACTGAAGTGGGGCTATCAAGGACTGGGTTTGACAACCAAATGGCTCAGTTTTGGAGGGGTGTTTTAGGACAGTCCAAATGGCTCCAATTGGCTGGTACATAAGCTAACTCCCATCCCCTCCAACCTGCTGTGAGAGCAGTACTCACTGCTGCTATGCTGCTGTTAGCAACAGCAGTACAAACCCCCATCCCCTGCACTCTAATTCACACTCTCTCTAATTCTCTCACACTCTCAAATCCCATTTTCTATATCCCTCTAATCTCACATTCAAACTTAGACACTCACTAACCCTTTACACTACCACATACACATTCACAAAACCTCAAGCATTCCCTCAAACACCCTCCATGCACCAACACACACACAACCCAAAACCAACACTTGGCCGAAATCTCCCCACATGGACACAATGCAACCACAAACTCATATATATACCATATATATATATATAAAAAACCATATTATACACATATATACATATATATATATATATAAGGATTTATATATATATATCACCACATACATATATCATAGATATATAATATGATACTCTATGATACTATGAAAACACATCCCTAAACACCTAGAAAATCCGGAATAGAAGTTAAAACAACACTAAATCAATACATTAATAAATCCCCATGTGTCCAAATAGGGGTTTTCCCATATGGACACAAACCTACACATAGGACACCTCTACAAGTGTCCAAATGGACACGAAATGGACTCAAATGGACACACAACCATGGGGGTCATTCCTATGGGTTCAAAATAGACCTATATGCATGAGGAAATAAAAAGGAGAAGGGATTTATACATCCCGGTAGATCGAATCGAAGAAAAGCCTTTCCGGAACGACACCGACACGTAGAGATTCCAAATGGACACAAACGAGCTCCGAATCTCTCCAAACTTGGCTAGCACCTTCCTCTCATGGAGTAGAGAAGGGGAGAAGAAGATTTGGTGGAAGAAATGATGGATTTGGAGATAAAAATGGTAGGGATGCTCTCTAGAAATTTGGGGAAGAGCAAGAGAGAGAAAATGAGATGGAAAAGAATAGGAAATATCAAAGGGGGCTCATGCCTATCCTACCTAGAGGTGGCCGGCCAAACATGGCTGCTATGGGGATTTTTGAAAGGTCAAAAATACCCCCCTCTAGCCTATTAGCAATACATTACAAAGGGGGTTCAAGTCGGGGGCTAGTTTGGTCATTCTAACACACTAATCAAATAAATCCTAATCAAAATAAATTAGCCTAGTCACTAACTAAAATAAATGACATGTGGGCCATGGCTAACTAGTGTGTGGGTCCACTAAGGTCAACACTCCCCCGGGTCCCCGTTTCAAGTCGGATTGAGCTAAAATTTGAACCCGACTCAAATAACCCCAAAATATTACAATAAATAAATAAATAATTTTAAAATAATAAAAATGACAAAATAACAAAAATACTCCTGTTTCTGGAAACTGGAGGTGACACACAATTCTAAATTTATTACAATATTTACAAGACTTATAATTAAAGAAAAAATAAAGTTTTACAATTAAAGAAATTGATACAAATGCTTTCTATTTCTAGGTTGTCTTTAGCATACCCAAGTCTTCCCCAATGCTAAGAGTGATAGCGACTAAACCTAAAAAATGTTGGTTTCCAGTCAGGAATGGAACAACTACACAAACCGACGACAATACGAAAACACAATAGAATTAACAAGACATAAAAATAGCATATGAGATATGAAAACTGGAAAGAAAACTGATGACATGGCACGGTGGAGATAAAAAGGAAAAAAATAAAAGACATCTACCTAGGTGGTGTGAAATATCCGTTTTGACATGTGAACGGCTAGGGGGTAAATCCGGCACCTGCACGTGTCGTGTGCAGATGCTATTGTTCACGAATAGACATCATAGGAATAGTTCTGGATAGTCCAGATGTCTACTAAGATATTTTCCCTCCCGACTACTCCGTGTGACGAGCGTGTCAACAAGCAGCAAGACATATGTATAAGCATGAAATAAAAGACTACTATGAATCGAAAAGCAATCAGAAAGTGTACTTGCCTGAGGTCCTTAGCTGGAGAAACCAATACTATACCACACAATGAGCCACAATCAGTCAACACATGTAGAAGTCTCCGGATGCTGAAATAAATATTACCAACGTTCTTAGAATAGTCAAATTAGCTAGAATTGTCTGTCCTTAAGTCCAATTCTGGACACAGGAGCAAAACGGTAATTTCGGACAAAAATGATGTCCGCCGTTGGACCCGTTTTGCATCGAAAAGCGTGCCAGAGTCAACGGTCTCTAAAGTCGTCAAACTACATGTCTACGAATCCAGTTTTCCAATACAAACCCAACCGTATGTCCAAAGTTGGATTCCGGTGGGCTGTGCACAAAATCGCCCGTTGAGTGGGACCGTGGGGCCCGCAAAACGACGTCGGATTCAACTGTCTCAGAATTGGACCAAACTTGGCATACAGGACCAGAAAAATGATACGGTCCTGATGGCACAAGTTTCGTCTCGATCTGACGAGCGTGCACAAAGTAATTAGAGAATTTGCAAAGTACACGATACGGTGAATTTCAACGGATACGTATCAAATTCGTCGCGCACACGCGACCAATTTGAATTCCGCCAAAGCCCACACGACCACGAAGCCGTTACGCAACTTTCGATGCTTTCGGATTGTGACTACGTCGTCCGGATTGGCGGGACGCACGTCGTGTGGAATAATTTTCTAAGTTCTGAAAACTGTTTTTTCGGTCAACTTCGGGATTCGATTTCTCGATACATAGTCTACGAAATCAAATTCCGTAAAAAGGAATATGAAGCCCTATAGGTTGTCTATGACTGTCTTCAAGAGGAATTTCTAATCTAGTATTAGATCGATCGAAATCGATCTCCAAACATGGATGATTGGACTGATTCCTACTGTTCGGAAACAATGATTTTCGGTCGTAATCGTCTCGATTTTTCGAGAGATTTACTGTCAATCTATGAATTCTATTTGTTAGGACTCGAAGTAGGTTATATTGGCTGTCCATACGATTTTACGAAATCGAAAACTGTTGATTGTACACGAAGAAATAAGACGACGAAACTGTACCTGTCGTATACGTTGCTGCTGCTTCTACTGGGTTGCGCGCGCTCGTGCGTGCTGTCCGGCGGCTCCGGCCGACCGGTGCGCCCTCGTCGATGGACTCCGGCGACGCCGTGGTCGCCCTGGAGGTCGGGGGTCGACTGGTTTGGTATTTAGGATTAGGGTTTGCTCCCCTCCCCTCTCTCTCGATCTCTCTATATAGATGTCGTTCTCTTCGAGCGGAAGAGACTCGGTTTCGCGTGACCTGGGGAGGGCTACCCGGGCTACTGGGTTTTCAGTTAAGTTGTGTAAGCCCGGGCCTGGGCTGAGGGGGAAAGGCCTGGCTTAGCTTTATATATATTTCTTTTATTCTTCTCTTCTTCCTTTTTAATACTTGTATATATATACATATATACATATATACGTTCATGTATGCATACAAGTATAAGTATACGTATACATATATTTAATATATATATATTTATTCATGCCCACGTATAAATACATACATATATTTTTTTTTTCTTTTTTTTTCTACATACGTACATATATATATATATATATATATATATATATATATATATATATATATATATATATATATATATATATATATATATATATATATATTTTGTATATATATATATATATATATATAAAATATATTTTATATATATATATACATATATATATATGTATATATATATATGTATATATATATATACATATATATTAATAAAATAAATTATAAAAAAAAAATATATATATATATATATACATATACATGCACATATATATATATATATATATATATATATATTAATAAATTATAAATATAATTACAAATCAATATATATATATTTCCTGGGGTTTATACATATTTTATATATAACTATACCACAAATTCTATACAGGCAATACAATAAATAAAATAATAAAATTTTCAAAAATTTCGGGAAGGGGAGCTACAAGCAGTACAAGAAGCTGTGAGCGGAAATGGTCCTCGAGGGAATAGTGCGGTCAACAATTTCAAGCGCCTGAACCCTCCCTTCTTCGATGGCAGCGAGGATGCTATCGCTGCAGATGCCTGGCTACAGGACATTGAACTTATTTTGGAGGCAGCCAGGACCCCTGAAGCAGAGAAGGTGGCGGTGGTGCGCCTGCAGTTACTAGATCTAGCCCGCAGCTGGTGGGCTATGCAAGCAGCGAGTTTGGGTACGCCTGTCATATGGGCGGTATTCAGTGATATGTTCCAGACCAAGTACTTTGACGCAGTGGCTAGATATGACCTGCAAGCCAGGTTTAGTAATCTCAGGCAGATGAGCAGGACGGTCGACGGATATGCGGCCGAGTTTTCAAGGTTGAGTCGGTTTGCTCCCACCTTGGTGGCAACCGAGCTAGACAGAGCACAGCGATTTTAGCAGGGGCTCCACTTGGAGATCATATTGGCAGTAGAGCAGTTCGAGCACAGAACTTTTAATGCCGTCTTGCGAGCAGCGAGGAGGCATGAGTACACTTCCCGAAGGATAGCGGACCGGACCGGAGATCGAAAGCGGTCTCACGACCAGATGAACCAATCCTCAGCACTGGCCACAGCAGCCAGGGCCCTTACCATTGGAGCTACGAGGGCAGGTTCGGTTACTTCCTTACAGCATTCTGCCCCGACCTATCCCCAGCAGCAGAAGCAGAAGCGGCCTTTCGCAACCGGTTGTTCTCATTGCGGGAAGCCCGGGCATGTTGTTACTGAGTGCCACAGAGCACATGGATTGTGCTTGGTTTGTGGTTCGCCAGACCACATGATGGAATCTTGTCCGTTCAGAAATAGATCAGCGTCGATAGTAACTAGTCTTTCGGTTATGGGACCAGCACCAGCACCAGTACCAGAACAAGCTCCAGTTCACCAACCACAGCAGCTCCCGTTCCCGAGTCCATTGCCGTCTCAGGCCCAGGCCTTCCAGCAACAGAGGCCTCAGCAGTTCGCCATGGCCCATGCCCAGATCCAGAATCGGCAGAGAGGTATCTGTGTCCGATTGTCTTACTTTTCGCCATCGTCATGCGGGACACATGTCATGTTTCATGTATCCTAATTACAACGGTATATCCCGGGCCCGAGCCATGTCCTAGATCATTCGAAAACGGTTATTGGTACCAACCTTTTCGTATGAGGAGAGGCCCGTGTCCCTGTTTGACCAAAGAGAGAGACCTCGAGCGCAAGACTATCAGTTTAGTTCGTGTTGCTTGAGTTCATCGCTCCTTGGAGAGTCAAACGTGGGAGTGTGAGGATGATATCCGATCACGTTATCCCAATCGGTTTGGCTCGTGAGGTGTAATATCTTCCTTATGTATTGCACTTCGATTCCTTGCTTGCATGTATGATTGTATGATTGATTGGTAGCGTAGATTGCTTGCGATAGTATAGTTGTCCCGACATCTCTAGCCTCTTGATTAAATTTCGAGGACGGAATTCTTTTAAGGTGGGTAGGATGTAGTGCTCCAAAATTCGTGATACGTATTTTATACGTGTTCGTATTTCTGACCCGTATTTCTCATTTTCTTTGATTAGTTAGTTGTTGTTTATTTTCATATTTAGCATTGTGGTTTAATTGTCATTTATTGTTCATGGATTTATTTGGCTCAATTGCTTCGGTGGTACTCCAAGTTATACCCTATTAACAATAAAGTACCTAATGTATTATTCCTTATTTAAAAGTAACACACGTTATAATTAAGGTGTATCACAGTCCCTGTACCAACTTTTCGTCAAGTTGGTAACGGAAATGGGCTCAATTACTTCGGTGGTACTCCAAGTTATACCCTATTAACAATAAAGTACCTAATGTATTCACAACCGGGATTTTTCCTCTACACGTATTGAAGAAAGAAATTATAATTGTAAGTTACACATTAATAGCAAAAAATAATAATTAATTTATATTAATGTACAAAAAAAAGTATGTTTCACTTACACTAGTAGATAATGGACAACAGTAGAATTTTTGACCTAAGCTCCTAGGCACCTTTGATGTTTGTATTTTGCAAAATTCGGCTTCGCAACGACATAACCGAAGTTCATCAGTCCAACACCAAAAATCACATCCTACCTCCTTTGCACATTTTAAAAATTGGCGCCCACGATTCCAAGATATATTTGCAGTGAATAATTTGCACAGAGAAGTTCCTTCGCAATAACATGGGATCTTTGCAAGATCCCATTCCATTTCACTTGCTTCATTTGCTGCAATTTTGTCAGCATAAACATTTTTAGGATCGGCACTTCTTTTATTTTACGGTTTCCAATATTGCATGATTTATACAATAAATTACTTTAGGGTTTTCATAATAATAACTACTGGTTAGGATTTTCCTCTAATGTTGCTCTACTCTACTTCGAGGTTTTTCAAATTTTAGTGTTTCGGTAATAAAGAGAAACAAAGTGAGATTCAAAAATGAAGAAGAAGAAGAATAAGAAGATAGCAAGGGAGAGAGGTACCTATCTGCGAATGCTCCGGTAGCTTGGTCTTCAGCCTCACCGCTCGTCTCCTCGTCGTCCGCGTCTCTCGGTGGCCTCGTTTTTTTCGTCGGAGTGTGTCGATCGAATAGAGAGAGAGAGAGAAAGAGAGACAGATGAAGGTCAAATATGGTTATTCTAGGTTGAGTGTACACGTGGACTACACACGTGTACACGCCACGTCACATTTCCGTCAGCAACTTGACGGAAAGTTGATAAATGGACTGTAATACACCTTAATTATAACGTGTGTTACTTTTAAGTAAGGAATAATACATTAGGTACTTTATTGTTAATAGGGTATAACTTGGAGTACCACCGAAGTAATTGAGCCCATTTTCGTTAGCAACTTGACGGAAAGTTGGTACAGGGACTGTGACACACCTTAATTATAACGTGTGTTACTTTTAAGTAAGGAATAATACATTAGGTACTTTATTGTTAATAGGGTATAACTTGGAGTACCACCGAAGCAATTGAGCCGATTTATTTTGATTAAGTGGAGCTTGGTTTTATTCGGATAGGAGAAGGATTGGGTTGGTTCGGCTTGGCTTGGTTTACTTGGTTCATCATGAACCAAGGTGAACCCCTACCTACCACCACCATCCTCATTATTAACCCCACCATCTTTCTCTCTCATCATTCACTCTTCTTCTTCCTCACTCCACCGACCAAGAGGTTTAGGCAAGTGCAATCTTGCTTCTTGAGGGATCTTAATTTTATTGTTCCATTCTCTTTTTTATATGATTATAAGCCTTTTTAGAACTTGGAGTTTTTAATTTTGATGGATAGATTCTTCTAGATCTACATTCTAACTTTGAGTTCATGGGGTTTTCTTGGTTTTGATCTACTAAAACTTGTTATTTTTAAAAACTAATAGTTCCATGAGCAAGAGCACGAAATTTCGTGCGAATTTGGTTTTTGATTCACCTCATTTCGAGTTAAAATGAAGTTTTTATGACCAAAACAAGTATTCTGAATTTTCATGTCGGCTGAAGAATGTGGTGCTGGCGTAAAATAAGATTTTACGCAGGAAGGCTAGCGTAAAATCGAAATTTACGCATGAAGGCTTGCGTAAAATAAAATTTTACGCAGGAAACCCTGAAATTGCGTATTTTACGCTGGATTGTATCCAGAATGTAATATTTTACGCAGGGAACCCTGAAATTGCATATTTTATGCTGGATTGTATCCAGAATGTAATATTTTACGCAGGGAACCCTGAAATTGCGTATTTTACGCTGAATGGTACCCAGAATGTAAAATTTTACGCTGGAACCCTCCCCTTTTTCATATTTTACGCAGAATTGAATTTTTGGCATAAAAAGTGCACAGAATGACTGTTTTTGCCAAATTAAGCTATTTTCTAGCCATAATTTCGAAAAACTTAAAACATGAAAGTTTTAGATCTTTGTCTTGCCTTTCCGAATATCTCTAGAGCACCTCGTTCTAAGTTCGTATGTGGAAGTTATGTCCCATCTCCCTGAGCCGCATGATTCCCCCACAACTCTTGCACCCTGTTTATATTTAGTTATTGCATACACGCTTATACCAGGTTAAATATTAATTTTAAATAATGACATGACATGATAGTGACCCGTCGTGGCGCACTCTTGATAGTGTATTTGACATATATCTCGAATGCTATTGCGACGGCTAGCATGTCATGGCAGAATTGAATGGCCTGGACACCGTGGGTGAATGTGTTTGTACTAAATGAACCGGTAATATTTGCATCATGTCTAAGGCAGGGATCCCTGAGTACCACGGTCAGGGATACCTACAGTAATTGATTAAGGCTAATAAACTAGAATAATTCAGTAGATATGAAGAGATTTCCAGCTACAGGCAATCCCGTTACCTGGGCGCATTAAGTGGACTTGTAGCCTACCGACGAGTAGGGCACATTTCCACCACACAGTCGCGTGTTGCATTCTCCATAAACGGACATTCGACCTGGATAACCGGATGGTCTGCAGGGCTTGTGGCTATTGGGATAATCTCATTGCATCTTACTAGTAACTAGGCCTGTGATAACCCTAGTTAGTTAAAAGTATCAAGCCGTACTCTTGATTGGCCGTGATTGATTGGATGGAGTTTATCCCAACTTAGTTTTGTCCCGATCCTGTACAAGATTGTGACACGACAAGATTATTGAGGCTTGCCTTAACAATAACGATCGGGGGTCCAGTTCTGTTCAGGCGAAGGGTTACAATCCCGGTCCTTGTTTGGTTTAAGGGTTGTAACCTGGCTCCCGGAGCAGTTCTGTGTCCTCTCTTCGTTATTGTCTTATTGCAATACCATGCCACGCTCGTCATGTTTCACTTACTGTAACGACATGATAAATTATTCATACTGGCCTTAACAATAACGATCGGGGGTCCTGTTCTGTTCAGGCGAAGGGTTACAATCCCGGTCCTTGTTTGGTTTAAGGGTTGTAACCTGGCTCCCGGAGCAGTTCTGAGTCCTCTCTTCGTTTATTGACTTGTTACCTTACCAATAGTATTTGAGACGGGTCTCTATTCAGGCGAAGGGTTACAACTCCGGTCCTTATTTGGTTTAAGGGTTGTGACCTGGCTACTTGAATAGTTTCCTCGTACTCAGTTTACTGCGGTTATCTCTATTATTATCAATTCTTTATTTTGCTATCTTTATTATTCTATTGTGATATGTTGGTTTTAGTTTCTAAGTGAAGCCTCCTTTGTGGTACTTGCTCTTTCTGGGGTCTGACCCAGCTGGTTTTGTATGGCCAGATATCGGAGCAGCTTCAGAGGATTCACCTATCTTCCAGCCAGATGGTGACCACCAGGCGTAACTCTGGCAACGAGTGGGTTTCTTTTTGTCCTCCCACTTTATTGTAAAAATTATTCTTTTGAGGCGTTTAGCCGGCGAGCATGTGTTAGCTCGTATTGCATCTTTACTTACTGTCTGCCTACGGGCTATAACATGATTAACATATCATAGGGTTGATCATGTACGACTGAACTCTTGCTAGTCTTGACAATTTTGTACGACTAGCTTCATGATCATCCAATATGTAATGTATGGGACGCCTTGCTATTATATATTTGGTGCTCTGACATCTTGTAACTATTATTGCTTGCCTGTGATTGAGACAATAGGCTTGTTCTTGACCATAGGAGACTGATGGATTGTAGTTAAACCCTCATATATCTAGACAGCCGTGACCGTATTGTGAGGTGGATTCCATTTCATTATACGTAGCTGGCTATGTACGCCCCCGCTCTCCAGTATTCTGGTTCTGGGGCGTTACGCACACAACTCAGGAAGATTGACCCTGGCTTAGCTCTTGTCCAGAGCAGGAAAGATTGGAATGGAAGGAAATAAGGAATACATGTTTGTGAAGGAGGAGGAGGAATCACATGGTTACCATTTTTTCTTCTCAAGTATATCAATGCTAACAATATGGATACATATATAGGCAACCCTTCTTCCTACAAATTCAATAAATTTTAATAGAATTTTATGTCTAGTCATGTAGTCATTTGGTCATTAAGCACAAGCCCATAAAATACCAATGAATACAAAATAAATATTGAAACGGTCAAAATTTAAACAGAATAAAATGGTTGAAAGTATTGAATAGAAAATTGAATGATAGTGAAGAGAGGAAGAAGGAAGTTGAATTTTTCTCAAATTATACAACAATACTATGTCCGTGGCTAGCCTCGCATACAACAGAGATGGACGAATGTTCATAGCGTCAGGGACATTGTTAATGGTGGAGAACGAAAGTTTGTATGATTTGATAGGATCATAAATCTGCTTGTGAGAGTCATTGTTAGTTAATGATTCAGTGTGATCTTAAAGAATTGAAAGCTTATCGTGGCCAATGATCCAACATGATCTAAAAGATTTGAAAGTCACTTCTGGCTAATGCTTTAGTATGATCTAAAGATGTGAAAGTCAATTTACGGTTATGATCAAAAGATCATAAATGGAAGCCATTTCTTTCTAGTAGATCAAAGAATCTTTTCTTCAGAGGAACATCTCTTTCATATGTTAAGAAACATTAAAAAAAAAACTGATCACAAAAAACTAGTTCATACTTGTATAAAAGATTAGATCATAAAAAATAAAAAATTTTGGTTCATATATGTATTTTTTTTTTTTTAAGGATGATCGTACGATTGTGAGCTACGTGCTAACGCGAGGTAAAGCAACGTCCGTCAATTTTTTTACTAAGCGATTTGAGAGAGATGAAAAGTTGAATTATCTTAGCGGGTGAACACCATCAAAGGGTTCTAAGACATTACAAGATGTGACTACACATAATCTGAAAGAGAGAATAATATATTTATTTGTTTGTTGAGCAAAATAAACCAGTTAGTTACAACTAACTTCAACAGTCAAGTCATTTTTAAAATGTCTTTTAGAGAATTAGTACTTCCTTTGACATTTATATTTTGCTTGATTGTATGTAATAGTCATTAGAAACGATGTAGAAATCAAAGAAAACAATAAATTAATAACACAAGTTTTAAGAAAATCCTCCCGTAAAAAATCGTTATTTATTAATTCGAGGGAGTTACAATTTACAAGAAATGTAATCCTATATGTAGATAGAAAGATTACTAATTTTAGCCAAAATGACTATCCCTCCTAAACCCGCACCTTAGGTGTTAGGTCAATTTTAGCCAAAAATTGTCATTTATTTGTTTATGCATTTTCATCTGAAATATATGTAGTCACTAATATTTATTCCAACCAACAGATACCAAAAAAAAAAAAAGAGTTTAGGGGGTATTATGTTATATTTCTATACCGTTGTTATAGTCCGTTCGCAATTTATCTTGATAAATATTCAGGACCATAGTATAATGGTGGAACTTCTGATAACAAAAGATGATAAACATATCAGTATATGAAAAAGTATAATCAACAGAAGAATTTATGGTTTCCATACTATGTTTGATTATCAGTCATTCGATAGAAGTACAAACCTTTTCTCCCAATTATAATTAGATGGTAAACTATATTGTGACTAATTATTAGTTTTGTTGGTGCTCAGAGATTTACGTTGTGTTTGGCTCATTATATTGTAATTGTAATTGTAAATGTAAAGTGTTTGCCATTAAAATTGTTTGATTGAAAACTTTAATACAAACAGAACAGTGTTACAATGTAGGACTTAGATGTAGTCCTAGGAGTACACTTTTGTTTAAGCTGGGTCCTTAGTGCCAATGGAGCGAGTGGTAATACGTTGACTCCGTTGACGGGCTGACGACGGTTATCGGTTCTCTGAAGGTGTGGATTGCTCTGGGTACTGGAGCTTGCTGAGAGGAGGAAGACGTTGAGTGTCTGTATCTGCCTCTCTGGTGATTCCTCGTATGTTCGTTGTGGATTCTGTGTGTGTGTGAAGGAGAAGATCCCTCTATTTATAGTTTTGCAGGCTGGCTGCTCATACGCGCATGTAGGATGCGCCGGTGTGTGGGGACGCCACGTGGAAGTTGCTGATGGGGGCGCGTAGATGATGCGCCCTGATTGAGGGGGAGAACTCTTCATACTGCTGTTGTGAGCCGGCACGTAGCAGAAGAGAAGATCTTTCTGTTGCTGAAATCTTGGACGAGTTGAGTCAAAGGACACGTGTCATTGACCCATGGCTCGAAGATCTCGGATTTTGGGGGGGGGGCAGTGATCTGGTGAGCTGCGCCTTGGATCTGGACGCAGGAGGAGGCTGCGGCTCATAACCTTTAGGAGTTACAAACCATTTAGGGCGCATGGCTTTTGAGGCGCATGCAGGTGACCTTCCTTCTGTCTTTCGGGATCAGAGATCAGTCTGGGGCGCATGGCTTTTGAGGCGCATGCAAAGCTTCAACTGGAGACTCTTCTTCTGTCTTTAGGGATCAGTGAAGGGTCTGAGGCGCATGGCTTTTGAGGCGCATGCTGGTTTGGACGCATGGCCGTAGAGGCGCATGCGGATGGCCACGTGGCAGTAGCCGTCGGAATAGAGTCATGATGATGCTGACGTTGCCGACGCTTCGTTCTCTGAAAAAGCTGTCAACTGTTCAGACTTTGGAAAGCGTGCTGCCAACTCTGGTGTCAGTTCAGCATTTAATGTTTGTGATGTTCGATGGACAGCTGAGTGGGCACATTGGTTGGTGTTCCACTCGGCATAGAGATGTGAGGGAGGGCGCATCCTCTGTGATGCGCCGGGTACTGTAGGGCGCGTCTCTGTGATGCGCCTGATGCTGTAGGGCGCGTCCGTGTGATGCGCTGTTTGGCTGGCGCATCCGACATGTCCTTTAATGATGCGGCTGCCTCGCTCCTCGAGTGCTATAAATAGCCGTTTGGCTGAATTCGAGGCGTCCGGTTCATCCATTTAATGCAAATTCATTGCACAGAATTCGGAGAGTCATCCACTTGGCGTGTGGGTTTGATTTGCCCGACCTATAAATAGTGGCATGGAGAGAAGGTTTGCTCCTCATTCCCTCACGTACTTCTAACATGAACTTGGATATGTGGGTGCATTCTGTTGACAAAGTGCTCCCGAGGGTAAAGATGAGACGTCGTGTTGTCTTCGATGCACTTGAAGGTGACTGTTACATCCAAAAGACGGAGTCGAGGGCTTCTGAGGCAGGCGGAAGGTGCCTGTTGCATCCAAAGATAAGGATGTTCGGGCCTCGTCTCCGTTGTTCCGGAAGAGCCGTAGATCGGAATGGTGGTGCTAGGCTCTCTCTTCCTTCAAAGTGGGTGCCGCCCACTTTGATTGTGTTGAAAGCTCCTTGTGCCATGATTTCGATCACGGTCTTCCTTGGTCTTTGGAGGCTCTTTCGAAGCCTCCCCTGGCCACAGCGTTTGCGGTGCTCTTCTCTTCCTTGGTTCCAGCCAGAGAGTTAAATGCTTTGCTTGGCGCAGCACTTATCAGGCGAGCCTGGCTGGAAGAGCGGCACATAACTGGGCTCTGCTCGGCCAGGTGAGCCTGGTTGGAAGAGTTGCACATAACTGAGCTGCTGAAGAGATGCTAGGATGCGCCTGGCTGGAGGCGCATGACATCTGTTGCGCCTGGCTGACAGCGCATGGTGATTGCTGCGCCTATCGGAAGGCGCATGGTGGTTGTTGCGCCTATCTGGGAGGCGCATGGTGGCTGTTGGCTGTAGATCTAGGATCATTCCTTTGTAGAAATTCTCTTTTGTACAACCTTTTTCTAGACATGTAATAGACTTTATATATATAAATAAAAGTCCTTCTTCGAATGTCTATGGTTTATTTGATTAGCTGTCTGAGTTCTGGCGCATATAATGCCTGGCGCATGGACTTTCTGGTTGTGAAATTCCATGCTTCTACAAGACCCCCTTCAAAGTTTTCAAAACTTTTGAATAAGTTTTGGAATACTTTGAATAAGAAGCATGGAGGTCAGGGCGCATGATTGTTGGGCGCATGCTTGTTCGGGCGCATGCTCCTTCCAGTTGATGATGATGACGCCTTGGTAACCCAAAAGATTAATGATGATCTTTTGGTTGTATTTGTTGTTATCTCCTCACGGAACCCGAAGCGACGGCTGAGATTACACGTCATTGGTTCACGCGTGCGACCAAGCCCTATAAATAGGTAAAGGTTGGAGAGAGAGAGAGAGTTCATCTGCTCTGTGCCTTTGCTTTCTTTAGAGTTTTTCTTCAAAACCCTAACTTTTTCTTCTCTGAGAGAATGGCTCCCAAGACTCCTCGCGGTGGTGCCGGCAAGGGAAAGGAGAAAGCGAAGGAGCCTGCGAAAGTTGTAACGGCTGACGTTCCCCGACGGCCTGTCGAAGTTCGGCCAGAGGTGGTTGGTAAGTCTCGTTTTTTCGTACACCAACGCACATAGACCTTGGGTCTTTAATGATGTGCCGCGGTCTTTGTTCGCCGACGCGCATGGGTTTAGACCCTGATGATGCGCCGAGGCTGCTGACGCGCATGGGTTTAAACCCTGATGATGCGCCGAGGCTGCTAACGCGCATGGGCTTAAACCCTGATGATGCGCCGAGGCTGCTGACGCGCATGGGTTTAAACCCTGAATGCGCCGAAGCTCTTCTTTCTCTTGTTGCTTCTAACATTTTTCTGATCTTTGCTAGTGTCAGTAGCGATCCCGCCTTTGAATGAAGTGTTCTTGGAGGCTGTCTTCAACCAGATGGGAGTAAAGTATGATGAGGAAGTGATAAACCCCGCTCAAGAGGCTCTTATGCTGGATCAGCCTCCCGAGAGAATGACCCAAATCCGTGAGCAACAGTACGGGTTCCTCAAACGGATGATGGAACGTGGTGTTTTAAAATCTTCCACATGTGATAAATTGACCTTCTTGAAGCCTGAGTTCCTATTCGGAGACCGTCTCACTTCTACTGATGCGACGGTGTTGAAGGTCAAGGAGGACTGGTTCTTTACAGCGAATGAGGTGCATATGACTGTCAAGCAACTTGAACGTCAATGGCCTTTGACATCCTTCTGTCGCCTTGTTTCCCAGAGGAGGATGTCTTGGGATCTTACCCCTTCTCAGGGGGGAGCGGTGACTGGCGTCATCCAAATTGATTCTACCTTCGACCAAAGGGATACTTTGACCGCCACACGGTCTGGGTCTTCTTTCACCTGGCGGACTCTACGCCCCGGGAGCCTCTACAGTGACGTACCCATTGATACATTTGCTTATAGTGCTTTGACCTTTACACATCGTATGCTTTTGATGGAACGCTCATACCCGAAAGGAGATTTTCGGGTAGAGGGTTGGTGCCATTACGTTTCCAAGTGGGATAAACTGACACTCTGGATCTTGTCACGATTTCGGACCGAGCTTCGAGAGATTGGGTTGACTGCCGCGATCCGTGCTACCCAGGCGGGTGTTGATCTCAACAGGCACATGTTCCTCGCAATACTGGAGATGTTTGATGTCCATACCGGGACCTTTTTTACTCCGGTGGGGGAATTAGGGTTCGTACTTCATGAGATGTACGAGGTGTCAAAACTCCCTTGGGGGTCGGAACCCTATGAAGAGTACTTTCCCACCAACGAGGAACTTTAAGTCCTGGGGGACAGGACTGAGGAGATGACGGCCGTCTTCAAGGAAGTGGCGAGTCATCATTACTATATGCAGAGACGGGATAGGAACGGAACGCAACCTCATGTGACTGCTTGGAGAGATTATGTCTTTAGACAAGACAAGGAGGATCCCTCACAATTTTCCACTCCACCGGCGCTCTCTCGTAGCGAAGTGTTGTCCGAAATGAGCAGGTTAGGGGAGAAAAATCCCCGAGGAAATGAGGACCAGCAGTCAGATGCACGCTCCTACAGCTGCTTCTGGCATCTTGCTTATCGGATGTCACCCAAGGCGGTGTTGGCGTCCTACCTGATGATATGGCTCCGGGATTGCGTGTTCGCGGGCGAATCCGGTGCCGTAGAGAGGGTAACCCGAAACTTAATCCTGCCAGCCGTGAAGCTGGTCTTCGGCCGGCGTTTGGCTCTTCTCCCCGCAATGGTATGTAACCTGCAGCGAGGTTTGAGAGAGTTTGCTGGAAATGTGATTCATGACAGAGGCCGAAACAATAACTTCCCGCGCGCCGAACTGCCGTTCCACTATTTGATGGGATGGCTAATTTTGTATCATCCCAGTGTGATGAGTCCTGGCTCGGAAGAAGATTATAAGGCTGGAGATGCACTCCTTCGTCGTTTCAATCGGAGGAGCTGGTCACATACTGGTGTCCCTGTTTGTAGAAAGGTTTTATCCCGTCTTCAGGGTTGGGAAATTACCAAAGTTGGTCCAATCTACTTGGGCTTTGAGGCCAACGAAGATCTACGGGATCTGGGCGAAGGTACCACCACTCTGCCTCAATAGGGATTCCGCTGGTTGCAGAGTATCCGGCCGTCTCATCTGGTATACAGGAACAGGAATCAGTGCTACCTGGAACCATACTTGCCAAGCCGCTTTGTGCGACAATTTGGTTATGCCCAGATGATGTTGGATAACCCCAGTATTTCTCTGGGGTATATTGGAAGTTTGTTGGATGGTGCACGAGCTTGGCATTACTATAATGCCGGATGTACTGGGGCTCGTTTTACGTTGCATGTCCCAGATCCGCGGCCGCCCATTCTTTACTCAGCCGCCAAATTTTACTGCGCTATGGCTGCTGCGCCCTCCGGATATGACAGGAAGACCAGTCTTATTGCAGGCACCCAGTTAGCGATGACCGGGAACGTGCCGGTGAAGGCCCGATCGCATCGTCCGTCAGGGATAGGTTATCGGAGTGCCCCTTCCGTCTCTCAAGCAGATCGATCAAAGCGATGTGCAGACGAAGGGATTGAATCTCCTGTACCAAAGAAGCAGAAGAAGGCGTCATCACCGACGGCGTCATCGGATTCAACGTCCGTAGAGGTAAAGGCATCCCACATAATCTGATTTTGGTTCCACTATTTACGAGGCTTCATCTTCTCTTGTAGGAACCGTTAAAAAGAAAACCTCGTACCCCAAAGTCAGGTGGGAGCAGGCAAGAAGGGACGGCGGGCTCGTTTGAAGTGCGTATCCCGCCGACCATGATGTCTCCCATGGAGGAAGATCCGGAGGATGCTGTTGACGTGGAGATTCCGGTATCCCCAGATTACGTCAGGAGGAAAACTGAGGATGCAGCAGCTTCCGAGACGGCAAAGGCCAGAACGGAAGCTTCAAGTGCCGAAGGTTTAACAAGCACGCCGTTTCCTGGTGGTGAAGAAGAATGGAGTTCGTCGTCTTCCGATGACGTTGCTCCAGAGCTGCAAGAGCCTGTTGCGGAGGCAACAGAAGTAGTTGAGATAGAGGAGAGGGTTGAATCTCCTCTTTATCATGATGAGGGGAGGTCGGCCGCACCATTGCCGAGTCCCACCCCGGCTTCAACCGTGGAAGTTGAGGCAGCTACCACTCAGGAGGTGCGACAGACTCTGTCCCTATTGAGGGACTCGATGAGGAGACCCGTCTGCCAGTCAAGACTGCTGCGACGGGTCAAGAGACAAGTGATAATCTCCCTATTCTGCCAAGGGAGGTACCAACTGTTGATAGGACGTTGGGGGTGGAAGAGGTGGCTGTTGACATCGGTGGTTCCCCCGGACTTGAGAAGGGTAAGGGTGTAGAACCCTGTGTCGCTCCTTCTACTTGGGGGACCATCTCGACGCCTGTGCCGGCTCCTTCTGTTGCTTTGGCTCCTCGGGCTAGAAGTCCAGTCCCTGTTGATGAAGAGCCCATTGATGCCGAGGTTCAAGCCTCGCTGATTGAGGTTGACGGATCTTCTTTCGGTCCGCAAACTGTAGTAGCTCCTCCAACTCCCGCGATGACGCCGCAGGTCCTGGCGGATACAGACGAGTATGTGAAATTCCTCGTCGAGGGGGTGTACAAAATGTTGCAGAAGGGTGTATCTGCTGTGATGGATGCCAATGGGAGTTTTGCGACGACAAAAGCTCTGGCAACGCCCTGCATCGAGCTGATTTGTATTTACCAAGGCCACGACCATATGGCCGAAATTCTGGAGGCTTCGGTGATTGAGCTGGATGAGCGGCTCGCGGAACTTCAACGCATCCAACGAAACGACCTCTCTGTCCTGATAGATGAGGAGAAGGGGAAGCTGATCGCCGAGATCGAGTCTTTATACCAGGCCACCGTGGGCGTTTGGGAGCGCGAGGTGGCTGAGACTGAGGCTGCGGTAGAGCAGTTGTCTCAGTCCATGAAGACGACGGTGGAAACTCGAGCTGCATTGGAAGCTAATATCGAGGATATCGACACCCAGATGCGCCGCCTTGAAGACCAACGGGCCCGACTCCAGTTAGAGTTCGAGCATGTCCGGGCTGAACATGCAGCATTTAAGAAGGATGAGGCGACCTTTACTCAGCGGACTCTTGCCTTGGCGCAGCAACGACAACAGCTTGATGAGAAGCATGCAAGTGATACTTCCGCTGGGGCCGTTGAATTGATGCACAAAGAAGCAGAGCGACGAGTCCTGGCGACGGTGGAGGCCCGCGCAGTCGACTTAAAGCTTCGAGTCAGGGAGCTTTCAGCCCATCCTGGGGAGATTCAGGGACCATAACTTTTTCCCTTTTTCTTTTGTGTTCTTTTACAACCCTTACTGGGGGATGATGTAGTTTCTTGTACTCCTTTTTCAGAAGAATAAAGAAGTCTACAACTTTTTTTGTGATGTGTTCATCTTTTGTTGTCATGAACTTGGTGATTTGTGTAGACCTATTATCTTTTGCGCACCTTGGTTTTCAGGTACAGATAATAAGTTTGAAGGAACCATTATGTTTGCTCAGAGGTAATGTGGACATGGCAATCATTGGGTTCGAAATGATAGAATCTCCCTACTCAGAGGTATTATGGACGTGGTAGGAATGATCTTGGGGGATACGCTGAACAACTCAGAGGTTATATGGACGTGGAAGTTCTGCGATAAATATACAATAACGCAGGGGTTGTTTGTACAAGATGTTTACTCAGAGGTAATGTGGACGTGGTAAACATGAAGGGTAGCGTAGGCTTACGAAGTGTAAGATTCTGCTTTGTAGGGTGTAGAGAGACAACTCAGAGGTAATATAGACGTGGTTATCTTTCTACTGGAAGATGCCACGGAACAGCTGGGTTCCGGAGGCGTATGAGTTTGTGGAAAGAGGTTGTTTGAGGAAGTACATGTCTGGAGGATGTCAAGAATAGTACTTCTTTAGGAACTTGCCGTTGATGGGCATCATAAACAAGTCCCCATTGGGTTTGGCGAGGCGGTAAGCACCGTTTGAGTATACCGTCTCTATGATGAAAGGTCCTTCCCACTTGGGCTCGAACTTTCCTGGTGTCTTGTGGGTCAACACCATTGGTCTTCTGACTGCTAAAACCAGGTCGCCAACTTAGAAAGTCCTCTTTTTGACCTTTTTGTTGAAAGCCTGTGATATACGGGCTTGGTAGAGCTCGATGCGTTGTTGAGCTAAAAGACGCTTTTCGTCAAGTGCCTCCAGTTCCCGCAGACGACGACGTTGATTGTCCTCTTCTGTGAGTTCGTTTGTGATTGCTACGCGGAGCGAAGGTATCTGTATCTCGAGAGGCAGTACTGCTTCGCTCCCGTAGACCAGGGAGAATGGAGTGTTGCCTGTTGGGGTCCGTACCGTTGTGCGGTAGGTCCAAAGGCATTCGCCAAGCTTTTCGTCCCAGTCGCATTTGTTGGATGACACGACCTTTTTGAGCAGCCTAACGATAGTTTTGTTGAATGCCTCAGCCAATCCGTTTGCTGCCGGATTGTAGGCGGTTGAGGCCACGTTCTGAATGCGATTCTTGTCACAGAACCTGCTGAAAATGTGGCTGATAAACTGAGGACCATTGTCATGGATGATCCGTCGGGGTACTCTAAAACGGTAAATAACATGGTGTTTGATAAAGCTGACCACCCTGGAGCTTTTTACTTCTGCTAGTGGAACTGCTTCCGCCCATTTAGAGAAGTAGTCGGTGATGGCCAGGATGAAACGGTGTCCTCTCGATGAAGGAGGGGTGATTGGCCCTACAATGTCCATGCCCCAGGCTTCGAAGGGCCAGGAGGCGACTGTAGGATGTAGCGGCTCCGATGGTGTATGTAAGAAGTCTGCATGAAGTTGGCACGCGTGGCACTTCTTGGCATATTCGACAGCATCGGCAACCATGGTTGGCCAGTAGTAGCCCATACGTCGCAGTCGATCTTGTAACTTAGGACCGGGTTGATGAGCTCCACAAGTTCCGTCATGAGCTTCTTGAAGAGCTTCGGCTGCTTCTTCGTTGGACAGGCATCGAAGGAGGAGCCCATCGAAGGAGCGTCGGTACAGCATTTTGGTAGCCGTATCGTAGTAGAATCGAAGAGAGCGTCTCCTGACTGAGACGGCTTCCTTCGGGTCCTCTGGAAGGATTCCGTAGACAGCGAAGTCGATGAACGGGAACCTCCAGTCTCGGACATTAACACCAGTGTTTGTCGGCATGGCGTGAGCCACCCGCAAGCATAGGTTGTTTCTGGGACAAATTAGATCTTGTCCTGTTACCATGATATAGTGTTGAGTCCCAAAGGGCGCTGCTAATGAGGCTGCGAGGCCGGCCAGAGCATCGGCCTTCAAGTTTTGTAAACGGAGGACATGTTCAATGAAGAACCCGGTGAAGGTTGAAATGATGTTCAACGCGACTTCATGATAAGGGATTAAATCTTCATGGCGAACTTCGTATTGTCCCCGAACCTGGTTTACGACGAGTTTTGAGTCGCCGTAAGCTTCCAGATGGTCGACCCCCAGCTGTTGTGCGAGCTGGAGTCCCATGACGAGTGCATTGTACTCAGCAACGTTGTTGGAGCACGGCTTCGAAAGAGAGTACGCACGCTGGATGACCAGCTGATCGGGGAAGACTAAGACTACCCCCACTCCTGCGATGATTTGGCCTTTGGGGCCTGTTCTCGAAGCGCCGTCGAAGAACATCCGCCAAACGGAGCTTCCTTCGGTGACGTTGGATTCTTGGACCTCATCCGGGATATCTTCATAGAGTTTTGAGGATTCTGGGATGGGGTGCGCAGCTAAAAAGTCAGCCAGAGCTTGACCCTTAACAGCTTTTTGCAGCACAAACACCAGGTTGTACGGTGTTAGCAAGATCGCCCATGTAGCCAGCCGGGAGTTCAATGATCATGGCTTCGTCATGAGGACTCTGAGCGGATTGACTCGGGAAATGACATGAATTGTCTGTCCCGAGACATAATGACGAGTCTTCTGGATGGCAAACACCAAAGCCAAGCACTCCTTTTCGACGGGGTTGTACCGGTGTTCGGCCCCGATGAGTGTTCGACTGAGGTAGTAGATTGCTTGCTCGTAGCCTGTATCGCTGTTTTGAGCCAGCAGAGCGCCAAGAGAATGATCCATGGCACGGACGTAGAGGAGAAATGGTTTGCCGGTGACTGGCGCTACCAGGACTGGTGGGCTCGTCAAGTAGGCTTTGATGTCGTCGAAAGCCTTCTGGCACTCTTCTGTCCAGACATAAGAGACTCCCTACTCCCTTCTTCATGAGCTGAGTGAAGGGTTGACATTTACCGAAAAGGTTTGCTATGAACCTCCGGATATATGCCAGACGTCCCTGTAGGCCTCGAAGTTCTCGAAGGTTCTTCGGAGGGTCCATGTTGAGGATGGCTTTGGTCTTCTCAGGATCAACATGAATGCCTTTCGCTGTGATGACGAAGCCCAAGAATTTGCCGCTAGAAACCCCCAGAAAGGATTTAGCGGGGTTCATTTTGAGTTGATGTGCCCGCATGAGATCGAAGACCGTCTTCAGGTCCTGTAGGTGATCTCTTTTGAGGCGGCTTTTGACTGCGATGTCGTCAACATAGCATTCGACTGTCTTGCGAAGATGTCGACGGAAGATGGTGCTCATAGCTCGCTGGTACGTTGCGCCGGCATTCTTCAAGCCGAAGGGCATTACTGTGTAGCATAAAACACCCTTTGGAGTCCTGAATGACGTGTGTTTTGCGTCATCGGAGAACATCTTGATTTGATTGTAGCCTGAATACCCGTCCATGAAGGACATGCGCTCAAAGCCACATGTGTTGTCGATCATCACATCAGTGATTGGAAGCGGGAATTCGTCTTTCGGGCAAGCAGAGTTGAGATCCCTGAAGTCGATACAGACTCGTATCTTCCCGTTCTTCTTGGTGACAGAAACGACGTTGGCTACCCAATCCGGGTGTTGTTCCTCACGGATGAAGTCGCTGGTCAAGAGTTTGTCTACCTCCTGATCGATGGCATTCATGATGTCCGGACGGAAGCGTCGCTGCTGTTGTTTGATAGGTTTGGCATCAGGTAAGATGTTCTACCTATGCATTGCGATCTGTGGATCGAGTCCCGGCATGTCTTCATAGCTCCAGGCGAAGACGTCGATATACTCTTTAGCCAGTTGGATTAAAGATTCTCGATCTTCTCCTTCCAGGCTTTTACTGATGAAGATGGGTTTGGAAGAAGACCCCTCCCCGAGGTCGATCTGCTCGACTTCGTCTTCGGTGGGAGGTTCGCGAAGCTCAAAACGAGATTCCCATTGTTCCCCTAGGCGTTGGGCCCAGGGTTCTTCTTCGAAGGGTTCTGGCACTTGGTCTTCGCCTTCACCTTTTTGAGGTTGTGCTGACGTCATGTTAGCTGATAGTACTTTCCTGAAGACTGATCCGATACTGGTATCGGAATCCCAAGTCGATGCTTCGGACGAGTGGGAATGTTCTATGTCTTCCGCATCTGAACTCTCTGGGGTTGATGGCGGCGTGACATAGCCTAACCCTCGTCCAGTCCGATTATAATAGTCCTGTGGCTTTCCATTGGGCATCGAAAGCCGGACAGGGAGATGCCGACCCTTGCCGTAGTTTAAGCCTTTGTTGCTTTTCAGGTCGTAGCCCATCTTTTGGATGATGTGCTTAGCCGCATCCGTGTACCGATAGACTTGTACTCTGCCGGTATCAGGTTCGGGCTCGATTGACGGGAGGTCCCGATGACGCTCGAGTTTGCCCGAGATGATGGTGCCTTGGTCTCGGCTCCGTGGAGGGACTATGAAGACTCCTTGAGACGGGACTACTCGATTATGGTAGACGGTCGTTATTTGTGTTTGCAACGACCGTAGAGCGTTATCTAATATATACATGGCATTCCAGTGTGGAAGACAAGAATAATTAAAAGACACTCTATTATTGATAAAATACGAGATCTTATCCCGTGGGATTACATTGTCAAAGGAGGGTGCCTCTACGTCAGCCGAGATATAATCACCAAGCTCCTCGTCTGTAAGAACTGGGGGCGGACTAGGAGAGTCCAACACAGCTTTGGGGTCTGAGAGGGTTATATGAGCCTTCTCTGACACCTTGGATGACTGCGACGGCTTGCCCTTGAGACGCACCTTGAGAGGCGCCTCGGTTGCGCCTCCGGTGAGTGGTGCCTTCCCTTGTAATTTTGCCACCAGGGGAGCCGATGTTTGAGGTGGCTTTCCCTTGAGGCGTATCTTCAGGGGTGCTTCGCGAGCTGGCGCTTTCCCTGATAGCTTGATGCTCATTGGAGGCGCCTTCTGGGGTGGTTTCCCCTTCAGTCGGATTTTCAAGGGGGCGTCGGGAGTCGTCTCAGGCTCCATGTCCGGCTCTGTTGCCGTCTCTGCCTCATCATCAGCGTCGTTGGCTTCCTCCTCGTCAATAGGCTTGTACAAATCGGAATCGGTAAAGTAGGCTTCAATTCCTTTGAAAGGATCGATGTCTGCAAACTCCGTCCGGATGACGCCATTGGTGGATACATACTTCATGCACTGGTGGAGCGTGGAGGGCACCACCATGAACTCATGCAGCCATGGTCGACCGAGCAGGATGTTGTAGTTGACCTCGGCATCTACTACATAACAAGTCACCTCAGTTTTGAGGCTGCCAATGTGACACTTCAGTCGGATCTTGCCCAATGGCTCGCTCTTGCTAGCATTGAAGCCACTGATTGTTGTATTGGAGGGCGCCAGCCGGTACATCGGGATCCCCAGCTTTGATAGTAGCGCCTTCGGAATGATGCTTAGGGAAGACCCAGGATCGATCTGAATCCGGCTCACCTTGACCGAGCCAATGTACCCTGTATAATACAGCGGTCGGTTATGTCGGTGATGCTTGAGCAGCATGTCTTGTTGGGTAAAAGTTATGTTTGGGATAACTTCATCCGCACAATGACAGTGCGCACAAGTAGTTGGGAGGTCTTCAGGCTGCTTGACCTGACTGAGAAAGGATTCAGCGTCCTTCAGAGCTTCGCAGAGAGCTTCTCGGAAATCTTTAGAAAGACGCAGGAGCTCGAACAAAGACAGGCACGCAGGTGTACTGGCTAATTGTGCCAGAATGTCGAAGTTGTGAGGCTTGGACAGCCCCGAAGCATTCTCCTTCCGTAGAGGTCTGTCAAAACGGGCCTCCACCTGCTTCTGCTTATTGGCTGCTGAGGGCTTAGATGGACCCTCTTCAGGGATGGTGCTAGGAGGCACCACCTCGGCGGCGGCTTCGCCGGATTGGGAGCTCTGTTGTGCACGTGTTTGTACTGGAAGTGCCTCTTCTATTGAAGAAGAGACTGTGCGGCAAGACTTGATCTTCCTGCCTTTTGATTTGAAGGTAGGGCGTACCTCCGATTGAGTCACCTCGGAGACGAGGTCGGGGTGAACCCAGAGGACCTCTCCTCGAGATGTGGTGAGCGGGATGAGTCCACTCACATTGTCACGAGTAGGTGGTAAGTTTACCACCTCCATTGTCGCCTTAGGGATGGGGACGACGCCATCTTGTGTGGTAGTTGGCGGCAAGGTGCCGAACTGAAGCAAAACCACATTGGCCGACACCGTCTTCTCTTCATAGTCGACGGAGATTACATCCGCATTGATCATGCGCTGGATGTAATTCTTGAGGACGTAGCAGTCCTTGGTCGGGTGTCCGACAAACCGATGGTAGTGACAGTACCTTGGGTTGTCCACTTTCCCAACTTCATCAGGCCGCTTTGGGTCCGGTAGCTTGATCTTGTCACCCTGCTTCAGTATCTCGAAAAGTTGCAGGGTGTCGTCATCATTGAATGAATAAACCTCCTTGGGTCTCGGTGCCAGTGGAGGCTTCTGAGTAGGCGCAGATGCGCCTTTTGAGGCATTAACAGTTAATGCCTGTTTCCCCTTTGCTTCTCGTCCGGAGTTGTTAGCTGCGGACTTTTTCCCCTTATCGTCAAAGGCGGGAAAGCTGACACCCAGAAGACGTGCATTGGCCGCCTTCTTTTCTGCAGCTTCAGCTTCGATGATCAGGGAGCTCCAGTCAGGAGGGGGAGTAGAGTTGAGCCAGAGCTTTACTGCAGGCAACATGTTCATGCTGCAAGCGGAGAGGAGCGCATGTTCTGGCATGCCTGGAGGTAGCCTGAAGCAAGCCTGTCGGAAGCGTTCGATGAACGCCCGAACCGTTTCCTTCTCCTTCTGACGTATCTCTATGAGAGACGCCATCGTCATGTCCTTCCCGCCGTCGTAGAAGCGGTCGAGGAAGAGGCATGTCAGGTCGTCGAAGGACGATATGGAATTGTCGGGAGGCTGCAGTACCAGTCATACGCCACTCATTTCAGGGCCCCGACAAAGATACTGGTGAGGAGCGCGTCCTCCTTCGGAAGATGCCCTGTCTGTGACTGGAAGTACGTCAGGTACCGTCGCGGAGAGTCCTTTCCGTCGTATGGGGTGAGTGTTTGTGGCTTATACTTTGGGGGATAAACCACCTTGTTCCACTCGAGGGGATAAGGCTGGGGAATGCCCATCTTCTGGCGTTCCTCTTGCCTGTTCTTGGACTCGAAGCGCTCCCGCAGGTCTTTGATCATTTCGACCACATCTTCCGTAGAGCTAGGAGTCGGGGAAGGAGGTACCATCTGGATTGGAGCGTTTGAGGGCTCCGAGGTCCGAGGTGCTTCTGTATCCGAGGGCGCCCGTTGGAGGGGCACACTCGACTCCCCATTAGCTCCTGGGTCAGGACCAGTTGAAGGTGTCCTGATCAAGGCCGACCGCATCTCAAACACTGCTTGAGTCAGTGCTTGCATTGAGGCAGAGAGGGTTTTGAGTCCTCCCTCCAATGAGTCTATGCGCTGGACTATGTCCTGTGACGGCGCATCAGACTCGACATCATCCCCAGCCATGTATACTGTCCTGACACGGCCAGGAGTGGATGGATTGGTTGAGGCTTCGCTTTCGGCCTCACTCTCATGCGGGAGAGTCATTCTCCTGGTGTTGGGCCACCCCCAGCCACATTCTGGAGTTCATCTTCAACAGGCGCATCTGCAAGGGTCTGCTTGCCCTCAGCTCCGTCCTGAAGGACCTCTTCATTTCCAGAACTACCCCCGGCCTGGAGGACATCCTTATTTTGAGGGGCTTCAGGGAGAGTAATCTCGCCTTGATGATGAAGATCCGCCGCAGCTGTGCTTTGGACATCTTCGTCTTCAGAAGGAGGCTCAACAAGGGTCTGGCTACCCCCAGCTTCCTCCGAGGACTTCTTCCTCGACCGAGTGCCTTCAAACACTCCAGAGGTCGAGACAGCTGCCTTGGTTTTCCTCGGCTGGCTTTTGGATGAAGACGAGGAATTGGCAGTCGTCTTCCGGATTGATGAGGAGTTTGAGACCACGTTGCATGAAGCAACCTTTGGCTCCTCTTCAGCTGACACCTTTGTCCCAAGGCGACGTCGGAGAGGTGTCGATGATTGCAGTCGTTGGAAGACCGACTGTCTTGGTGGAGCTGCCGTCTTGCAACAGCAGTTGATGGTGACCATCGCACACGTATGCCCCGTGAGAGGCGCATCGTGCTTGTTGGCCGACTCTCCTGACCGGCGCTTGTGAGTGATCACGTTGCGCAGGTCATCGGAGGAGAGTGGTGCCTTCACACCCCCTTCAGACGTATGGCAAGGCCAAACGCCGAGGTGGTCGGGTGAGTGCTGCGCCCCCTGATCTAATACCAAGCAGGCATCACGATCAGTAGTGGGGGAACAACAACATTTGAAGTGACTTGAACGGACCTCAAACGCACAACCAGAGGAGGCGCGGGAGTTCAAGACCACTGAGTTTGCCTCTCTCGACTTGGTTGTGCACGCAGTAGATACGCCCAAGCGGGATGAGGACTTTGAAGATCGACTCGTTGCTGGTGCAGAAGCACTTGAGTCAACCTTGTACAGCTTACCATCGGCAGCGCGCGTGATGACGAGCGCGTGCCTCTGGCCGGCTGCTGGCATAGCACGTTTGTGGCGCATGGCCCGTGCCGCCTTGGATTTCTTCGTACCAGCCCGCTGGGACGCATAGTACTCAGCATCCAAATTCTCCTCGCCATTACAGCGAGTGAGTCTGTCAAAGACAGAGGCTTTTTGTGGCGCATCAGAGGTGATGCGCGGGGCATTGGCTGCGCCCCTGCTCCGTCGACGTATCTTCCTCGCCTGAGAGGAAGATAGCTGGGGAACGTGGTCGGCCGCACGCTTCCCCAAGAGATGCGCTACATCGGCGGGCGTACCTTGGTTGCTGAGAACGTCAGCCGGAAGGGAAGGCTGGATTGCTGCATCCCCTTCAGCGGTGGTGCCCGAGGCGTCGACCTTGCGCACCCAGGCCGTTCGGATCTTCTTCGGCTTTGCTAGCCGCTTCGAAGGACTCGCACTTCCTTCAGAAATGAACTCCTCGTACGCCTGTTGATTGAGGCGCACGACCAGCGTCTTATAGGAGGAGCCCACCTTCACGTCGTCGGCCTGTGACACGACTTTCTCGGAAGAGGAGAAAGAAGTCCCCAGCAGGATCGCCAGCTTGTTTGCCATTAAAATTGTTTGATTGAAAACTTTAATACAAACAGAACAGTGTTACAATGTAGGACTTAGATGTAGTCCTAGGAGTACACTTTTGTTTAAGCTGGGTCCTTAGTGCCAATGGAGCGAGTGGTAATACGTCGACTCCGTTGACGGGCTGACGACGGTTATCGGTTCTCTGAATGTGTGGATTGCTCTGGGTGCTGGAGCTTGCTGAGAGGAGGAAGACGTTGAGTGTCTGTATCTGCCTCTCTGGTGATTCTTCGTATGTTCGTTGTGGATTCTGTGTGTGTGTGAAGGAGAAGATCCCTCTATTTATAGTTTTGCAGGCTGGCTGCTCATACGCGCATGTAGGATGCGCCGGTGTGTGGGGACACCACGTGGAAGTTGCTGATGGGGGTGCGTAGATGATGCGCCATGATTGAGGGGGAGAACTCTTCATACTGCTGTTGTGAGCCGGCATGTAGCAGAAGAGAAGATCTTTCTGTTGCTGAAATCTTGGACGAGTTGAGTCAAAGGACACGTGTCATCGACCCATGGCTCGAAGATCTCGGATTTTGGGGGGGGGGCAGTGATCTGGTGAGCTGCGCCTTGGATCTGGGCGCAGGAGGAGGCTGCGGCTCATAACCTTTAGGAGTTACAAACCATTTAGGGCGCATGGCTTTTGAGGCGCATGCAGGTGACCTTCCTTCTGTCTTTCGGGATCAGAGATTAGTCTGGGGCGCATGGCTTTTGAGGCGCATGTAAAGCTTCAACTGGAGACTCTTCTTCTGTCTTTACGGATCAGTGAAGGGTCTGAGGCGCATGGCTTTTGAGGCACATGCTGGTTTGGACGCATGGCCGTAGAGGCGCATGCGGATGGCCACGTGGCAGTAGCCGTCGGAATAGAGTCATGATGATGCTGACGTTGCCGACGCTTCGTTCTCTGAAAAAACTGTCAACTGTTCAGACTTTGGGAAGCGTGCTGCCAACTCTGGTGTCAGTTCAGCATTTAATGTTTGTGATGTTCGATGGACAGCTGAGTGGGCACATTGGTTGGTGTTCCACTCGGCATGGAGATGTGAGGGAGGGCGCATCCTCTGTGATGCGCCGGGTACTGTAGGGCGCGTCTGTGTGATACGCCTGATGCTGGAGGGCGCGTCCGTGTGATGCGCTGTTTGGCTGGCGCATCCGACATGTCCTTTAATGACGCGGCTGTCTCGCTCCTCGAGTGCTATAAATAGCCGTTTGGCTGAATTCGAGGCGTCCGGTTCATCCATTTAATGCAAATTTATTGCACAGAATTCGGAGAGTCATCCACTTGGCGCGTGGGTTTGATTTGCCCGGCCTATAAATAGTGCCATGGAGAGAAGGTTTGCTCCTCATTCCCTCACGTACTTCTAACATGAACTTGGATATATGGGTGCATTCTGTTGACGAAGTGCTCCCGAGGGTAAAGATGAGACGTCGTGTTGTCTTCGATGCACTTGAAGGTGACTGTTACATCCAAAAGACGGAGTCGAGGGCTTCTGAGGCAGGCGGAAGGTGCCTGTTGCATCCAAAGATAAGGATGTTCGGGCCTCGTCTCCGTTGTTCCGGAAGAGCCGTAGATCGGAATGGTGGTGCTAGGCTCTCTCTTCCTTCAAAGTGGGTGCCGCCCACTTTGATTGTGTTGAAAGCTCCTTGTGCCATGATTTCGATCACGGTCTTCCTTGGTCTTTGGAGGCTCTTTCGAAGCCTCCCCTGGCCACAGCGTTTGCGGTGCTCTTCTCTTCCTTGGTTCCAGCCAGAGGGTTAAATGCTTTGCTTGGCGCAGCACTTATCAGGCGAGCCTGGCTGGAAGAGCGGCACATAACTGGGCTCTGCTCGGCCAGGTGAGCCTGGTTGGAAGAGTTGCACATAACTGAGCTGCTGAAGAGATGCTAGGATGCGCCTGGCTGGAGGCGCATGACATCTGTTGCGCCTGGCTGACAGCGCATGGTGATTGCTGCGCCTATCGGAAGGCGCATGGTGGTTGCTGCGCCTATCTGGGAGGCGCATGGTGGTTGTTGGCTGTAGATCTAGGATCCTTCCTTTGTAGAAATTCTCTTTTGTACAACCTTTTTCTAGACATGTAATAGACTTTTATATATATAAATAAAAAGTCATTCTTCGAATGTCTATGGCTTATTTGATTAGCTGTCTGAGTTCTGGCGCATATAATGCCTGGCGCATGGACTTTCTGGTTGTGAAATTTCATGCTTCTACATAAAGGATTTAGTTTGTAATGTAATTGAATTACGATTTTATTCTCATGTTTAGTTGGAACATGTAATCAAACCACGTAAACTAATATTATTTACATTCAATTAGTGGTTGGTTCACCGTGTAATGTAACACAAAAAAAAATTTTAAAAATTTTTAGCAAATGAAAAAAAAGTCTTTTTGGAAATTTTAGAAATTATTTTTTTAAACTATAATTTAAGAATAAAACAGAAACAAAATAAATTAAGAAAAAATATTATAATTTTTTTAATAAGTTTTATGTTGTAATTTAATCGCAACTACATGAGTTTTCTTATGTAATTTGTTTTAAAAGAAAATGTAATATAATCGTCATTACATTACATCTATTTTTTGTCCAACCAAACACTTGAACTAGACTATACAAAGTAATGTCAATTACATTATGTTTGTCCAACTCTTGATAAACCAAACGCACCGTAAATGCATACTTATGACTACTGTATTCACATGCTCTGGGTCTAATATGTTCAGTACTTTGGTGCATAAATATAATTCTAGCGTTGTTATATGTGACACACAGACAAAGCCATTTGTATAATCTCTACATTGAGCATTAGGTCCAAAACTTAATTTCTACGTTGCTTATATGTGACACAGACAAAGTCATTTGTATAAACTCTACATTGAGCATTAGGTCCAAAACTTTCGGTACTTTGACGCATAGGCTAAGGTATCTCTACTGAGGATTGTGATAATGCAAAAAAAGCTTTATAAGCAACAATTTTGAAGTCATTCAAACATATGTACAAACTAAAAGAACTAAAAGAGGACACAATTCACATCATACCAAATTTGTACATAGAGGAAAAGAAGGCAAAAACAACCAAATGTGTTAAATAAAATGATCTGAGAACTTAAAACTCCATCAAGCAGAAACTTCTTGCCAAGAAATGAAAATAGTAGCTTGATGGTCAGCCGACAGTGCAATCCTCAGAGATGTCAGCAATCGTCATAGATGTTGTCGTTGTTGATCATAATCCTCTCTCGGTGAAACAGAGGCATAGAAGATACATAATTCACAAATTACCAAAGTCCGAAAGTAGAGGATGCCGAGAGACCTGGAACAAAAATGCCATTCCTGCCCTCCATTGAAACCCACACTGAGATTTGGGTTGTTGAGAAACTCCCACAGCTGAAAATTCCAAACAAGGGACTGATGTCATTCAACCTAACAGAACAAATGCATGTTTGTTGATGAGAAGGTAAAAGAGAAGAAAATAAAGAAATGCTCAAGGATCTTGAGAACAAAGGAGCGAGATTCAGTCCATTCTTTTCTTACTCTTTACTTCTCATTTTTTCATCAAGATCCTTGTTTCTTGTACTTTTTCTTCTTATTCTTCCTTACCACTTTCCTTTGTCCTCAAGATCCACCCAACAATGTTTTTTGATCTTGTCCTCCTTTGCCTCTCCATCAACAAACTCGTCTTTGTTCTTGGGTTGAGTCTCTCAATTTGCAAGAGGTTTCCAAGGCAAGGAAAGCCTGGTATTTCTGTTCTATGATTCACGTCATCCAATAGTTTCGGACTCTAGTCACTAGATAGTATCTTATGGATCCTCATTCCCGACAGTTAGCCATAAGAAGGGGAGGAGGGTTTGGCCTTCTTGTAGCTTATGCTTCTGCTATAACCAACAGTTTGCTTAGGGAAGCAACTGCAACAAAGTAGTGTGAAATATAAGAAAGTGATAAAAATTTGAGAGAAAAGTACCTCTAATATATTAACAAATGATAACTAACACGCTTTCCTCCCTTTATGAGATGACTACAAAATAAACAAAAACTATATTTTCATGCATTTATATTTTATAGGTTATTGCAATACTTCCAGGACTTTAGTTGTCCATATATCAATTAACTTTTTTTTCTTTCCTTTTTTTCTTTCATAACTAGGGTAAGGGAGACTTGAGGGCCCCCAGCAGCAAGCTGCTGCGTGCGGACCTTCCCCCTGAAAAAAATAATTTAATATCAAGTGTGGGACATGGCTGATCAGAATTTCTTTTTTTTTCCTTTGAGATAAATATATCAGATATTAAACTAATAAGAACAGATACTACACTTGATCTTAGCCAGAAGGCCGAGAAAGGTAGAAGTGTTTCTATAATAAATTCATTACTATACATAAAAGATAACTAACAAAATTGTTGCAGATATAAATGAAACTATACTAGGCTAGAGTTATATTCATCATCATTTTTAAGTCAAGAGACTTGTTCACAGTTGTAGCTTAATGTGAAAAGAAAGAAAATCATACCTTAGTGCGCAAGAATTCTGTATGTGAAAAGGAACTATTGAAAGATATGCCTGAAATTAAAAATAATACATCTTGTTTGGCAATATCCTGAAGGCAAATGACTGAGAATCTTGCGACCTTTCATCTACCTTTCTCTTCGCGCCTCTCTTTAATCAAGAAGTGAATCTATTGTATTAATCTTATGGCAGCTATTAGCAAACTGTATTCATTCATGTCCAAAGGTCCTCGCCACAAACACTAGAGAATGCGGAAATCTTCTTCCCTTGAACCAGGAAAATATTGCTAGATGAATCCAGTATATCAGTACACATCATAACTTCTCTCAATAGGAAAATCCTCGATGAGTCTGACAAGGAATGAGTCTGACAAGAAAGCCTAGTTGACATGTTTCTTGAAACAATGATTTGGTCTCTCTATCGGACATCGACATATTTATTTCCAATGTGAAACACTTGAAACAAGATAAGAAGTCATCATCCATGGAGCAGCATTAACTTCTGGTTGGATATGTTGTCGAGTAACAAACAGAGACCTTCTCCTAAGCTAGAAGAGTTGCTTCTGTTGATAATGTGCTCAGGACTTCCACAGCCACATGACAGATACGTACATGAAGTTTTGATTGTGAATTTATTCTTCAAACAAATTAGTATCCTTGACATGCTATCTTTCTCTCTTATATTTGTACTGCACTGCTGGATAGAGATGTCTGGATCTTGCATTCCAGACGAGAGTAAATCACAAAAAGCACCACTAAATGCTTTCTTCACTTTCGATGTGCTTTTCAATCAAATATGAATCTTGCATTTCACATGAGAGTAAATCACAAAAAGCACCACTAGATGCTTTCTTCACTTTCGACATGCTTTTCAATCAAAGCTGAATCTTGCATTCCACGTGAGAGTAAGTCACAAAAAGCACCAGTAGCCAAAGAGCATTAACTGCTTCCTCCTCGAGGATAACATTTCGTCTTGTTTGCCTAAAATTTTTAAAGGCTAATCAAAATAAAATTCTAAAGTTTTTTTCACTTCTATTTGATAAATAATATAATTTCCAAGTTATAATTGATATAGTTACTCAAAAATTAAACGTTTACCTCCCAAATAAGGGTTTCTGCAGTAATCGTATTGCCTTGAAAATAGTAACTTCTTTTCATCCACAACATTGTCCAATTCGAGCAACTTCATGCAGTTCCTACTTATCATGTTCAAAGTAAAGTAAATCAGCATGTCCATTCCTAAGAGCATTAACTGCTTCCTCCTTGATGAGAACATTTCCAATTCCATCCATTCCACTGATGATTTATAGCACACAACAATATATCAACCACCCAACACCTGGCACAAAAACTTATTATAATAATCATCAAACAAAATAACATAAAAATGAATTGAATCGAAGAGTGTATATATATTGGGACCTGGTAGCTCAAGTAGCTAGAGTGTTGAGACATAAGACCCGAGTGGACCATGTTTAAATCCCAATGGGAGCATATATATATATATATATATATATATATATATATATATATATATATATATATTATATATATATGAGTTTGATGAATGATGGATATGATGATATTAATATAATGACTAGTATTCATGTTCAAGGAAAAGATTTTACATACAAAATCTTTCACTTTAGCTTATAGAGCAATGGACAACACCCGTCGCTGCAAAAATTTGCTCTTTAGAAAAATAGCAACGAAAACAAACACAACCAAGTTAAAAAAATCCCACCATTAATTTATCACATATAGCAAGTACTATGTACCGTTATTTTGAATCTGATAAACAAACTATTTTCTTTTGCGATGAAAGTAGGTTTCCGCTAATCAATATCGACCCATTATATAAAACTTGCAGGGTTCATAGAGAGACTTTAGCAGTTAAGTAAAGAAAACAAAGAAATGTTTGTTCTGATGCTGCGGATAAAACTAAAAGATCTGACTGACAAGATAGATAGTATCTATAGTACTTTGTTTTCGCTGTACTTAATTGCTTAAATAGGTCCAAGCTCCCTAGCCCAAGTGGTTAGGGAGGGGGGCTCACTTGGGGGAGGTCCCAAGTTCGAGCCCCCCGGGCATGGGATGGCTGGGTGGTCGCAGGGCGGCCACGGTCTCGAGCTGGCGGCCTCAAGAAATGGACACTAAAAAAAATTGCTTAAATAGCACAACTTTCTATAATCGTGAGGATTGCGGTCAGTTTTGACTGCATCTCAGACTCAATCACATTCCCTCCTCCCTCGTCTCCCTAGGACCGTAGTAGATAATTTTACTTGTTGTTTGTTTCAGTAGAAATTTTTACTTTTCAGGCATTACTATTTGTTTGCATGCGACTCTTAGGGTCTGCTTGGCAATTGTAGGCGTAGCGGTTATGAGGTATTTTTAGAGTACCGGTTATGAGCGGTTATGAGAGATCCGGTTTTGGATGGTTTTTAAGTAGCGGCTTTTAAACCAGTCCAATCCATGCTTGGTAATTCACTAACGAGCGGTTCTGAAATTTTTTTACACGAATAAATTAAATAGGGAAGGATATCAGTAGTTATAATTATATATATTTTTGTGAGGATATAAATGGAATAAAAAAATAGAGCCGCTCAAAACCCACCGATTTGGGGTGTTTATAAAGCCACCCAAAAATACATTACACCGGTTTTTGGGGGGGTTTTGAGCCGACCAAAACCGGTGCCTCAAAAAAATTAACAAGCAGGGGTTTTCATAAACGATCGGTTCAAGAACACCCCAAAACCGGTGAAAACACCATTACCAAGTAGACCCTTAAGAACTTTTAAGTTTGAATTGTAATTTTATATGTATTTGTTTATTAGTTTGTTGAATATGAAGACATTAATATTAATTGTATACATGTTTAAGGATTTTATTTTGACATAGACGGGGACGGACAACATCCGTCGCTACATAGATTTATTCTTTAAAAAAAATTAGCAATGAAAAATATCCGATTTAAGTTCAAAACTCCTATCATTCCACATCTAGCAAATACCATTATTTTGTATCTAGTAAACAAAAAATTTGCTTTAGCAATTAGCGAAGATATAACTATGTCTACTATTGATGTTATAAATTTACAAGTGTACAATAAGATATGATTAAGGTAACCAAATCGAATTAGTAAATATATAATTACTAAACATAAATGCTTTTATTGAAATATGAGATCAGCAAATATATGTTAATTAGTTGAGTTATATTCATTAAAAAAAGATGTCTCTTCCCCTATTCTGACTTCTCAAGTTCGTCTTTTCAAGTTTTTTATGTTATCATAAATCTTTCTTGGTTTTCAACCTCTCAGGTTGTTGCAAATTTCATCTTTTGCTAATTAAATCGTGTTGGGTTTTTGTTAATTAGTACTAGGCAGATAATATGTGAGTTTTTTTTTTTTTTTTTGGAGAATATATTAATGGAAACTTGAACTTTGTCGGATAACTTTTTAATAGAAACATTTTAACGGAAAATTCTAAACGAAATAAATTCCAAGAATTATGAACTAAGCCCATAAACTGAAGTTAACAGTATTTCTTGTAAGTTGATTTTAACTTTGTAATTCCATTCCTGGATCCACAAACCAAAAAATTATAACATGCAGTTTCATCTTTTTTTTCAGCGCTTCCTAACAGAAACCAAAATAGAAATTCTTGTTTGCTAATGAGCTTGGAAATGCTTTCACGATCCCTAACAGAAACCAAATTTGTACCAACAGATTAAATAAGCCCTAATTAGCGTTTAGACCCTCAGTTTGGAGTTTAAGTTCCGACATGTCTAATTGGAAAGTTTGAACCCCTGTTTTTTTTTTTTTTTTGGTTTTTTTCTTTTTACCATTTTACCCCCAAGATGAGTACAAGTGCAACAACAAATCCAGATTAAAAAATGAGAGTATAATAGAAAAAGGTAAACCAAAAATAAAAAATATATGATCCAAACTTTCCAATCGGACAAGTTAGGGCTTAAAACTCTAAAACTGGTATAAAATTGAGAGTCTAAACGCTAATTAGCCCATTAAATAAATCGGACGATATTTACCTAAAAAGAATGGTTGTTCTTCCAAGATTCACAAAGAATAACTATCATATACAACACTGGAGTTATCAAATAAACCAATAGAACAACAAATTTTTTTACAAATAAACGAAAAAAAGAGAGAGAAGAGTTCTCGTTACCCCTCATTTTGCAACTGCTGATGATCGGGAGGAATCGATTGTAGCTGTCACCAATTGGAGAGAAATAGAAGCAAAATCAACGATCATACATTTGGAAAAAAAAAAAAAAGGGAGAAAATTGAAAGAAATGGGAAATTTTCAGCAAAGAGAGGGATTTGGATGAGGAGGAAAGAAACGTGAATGAGAGAGTATATATAGATAAGTTGAGGCAAAAGAAGACGAACCTAATGTGGGCCCAGACGTTACACTGTGAATGCTTTCCATGTGACCATCCCTGGAATTTTAAATTCTCTCCTAAAGTAACGCTTTTTCTTTGGTTTTGGAATTTTAAATTTTTTCCAAAAAAAACTATACTTTTGTGGTATTAGGTACTGAATATTTGGACGTCCAAAAAAATGTTCATTATGTTAAATTATTGTTTGTTTTATTAACATTTTTTTTGACATAGTATATTATGTGTTATGTCAGTCATTAAGTATGACGTGCCACATTCAAGTGGGCTATTTTTTGGTTTTATTTTTCAAAAAATTTGTTTGGGTATTAAGTTTTTTTAAAAAAATAAAATATCATGTCATAAACATTGAAACATGGTACATAACTTAATACCCAAACAAATTTTTTTGTAAAATAAAATCCAAAAATATAGCCCACGTGGATGTGACACATCATACTTAACGACTGACATGGCACATAACATGCTATGTCAACAAAAATCGTTAATAAAACAAAGAACAATTTAACAGAGTGAACATTTTTTTTGGAAGGCCAAACATTCAGTGACTAAATTTTTGAAAAAAAAAAAGTTTGAGTGACTAAAACTTTGTTCAGATAAATATTCAGTGACCAAAAGTATAATTTTTTTTAATTCTCGCCTAAAGTAACATTTTTTTCTTTAGTTTTTCCTCTTAGCCTCGTCGTTTATTTTGACTGAGTGTTTACAATTTTTGACCAGGAATCTTGGATTCTCGTCTATGTATATACTTAAATAAGATTTTTTTATTTTTTATTTTTTTTTTAATGTTAGAATTGTGCTTGCAACTTTGTAAGCTTTGTTTCAAGGAGTTAATTAGGCCGGATCAGGCCGACCCGAATCCATCGGACTTGAGTAGGGTCGAGGCAGACCGGTCGTGAGTTACGGGTTGGTTCTGATCGGAACAGAGATCAAAACTCAAATTTTAGTTCGATTCAGCACTCAGTTCGAGTTGAACTGGACTAGACTGAACTTGGTCCGATTTAGATGCGGACAAATTTAGTCTTATCAAACTATTAAAAGTTTAAATTAGTTACTTTTTCCCACTACTATTTTAGCCTAGTATTGAAAGAAAAAACGATTCCAACTATGGAGGAAACATTGCGAAGAAGAAGTAGAGAAGGTTTGGGAAGTAGGGGTTGAGGGGAGGTGAGAGGTGAGTGTGAATATATAGGGGTAGGAAACATTTGACTATTTGTTGTAAATATGAATTATTCACATTATTATTGGTATACATAATCTATGTCTTTTGGTCATCCGTAACCTATGACATTTGGTTATCCATAGCTTATATCTTTTAGCATTTCTCCTTTAATTATCATGATGATGTTAAACCTCCATTGTAAACATATATAAAGAGCTCTTCTCAAGATGATTGAAACAAGTGAATGAAGAAACAATTTCTTCCATTTTTCTATCTTCATTTCTTTGCTTTACAATACGTTATCAGCACCATGCTCTAGGAAATAGAAGAAGGGAGAAATAGTTCTCTTAAGAAAAGAAAGGTATTAAAGAGGTAAGTCTAATCTTATATATTTAGATACATGCATATTTTAGTAAAATTAAATACACGTTTGATTTATGTGTTTATAGATCGATTAGAACGTAAGTTTTCTAGATCTAATTTTTTTTTTAGTTTTAAATCTAAATATGTATTGAACATGTTCACAATTTCATTCAAAATATAATTTATGATAATCTATTTAAGATTATATATAAATTTTATTTCTATATGCTTTCGTATGAACTATGAAATTAATCTAGAATTATCTTAAAAAAAATTCACTTATTTGGAGTTAGTTAATTTCATTAAATTAGTTCATGTGAATTGGTTATTTCTAATATTTTATTTTGAATTCTATAGTGTACTACTTCACATTGGTGTATATGTGAATCGAATTATAAAAAAAAAGTTCCCCAAATATATTATTATATAATTATAACATTGTTGTATATGTGATAAACATAAAATATAATATTCTTTAGTAGCATTTTATCACATTGTTGTGTATGTGATACACATACGACATAATATTCTTTGATAGTGTTTTATCACATTGTTGTATATGTGATACACATGAGATCATATTCTTTGATAGCAATATAATATTTTTTAGTAGCATTTTATCACATTGTTGTATATGTGATACATAGAGCTGTCAAAATGGGCTAAGTCCGTTGGGCCGGCCCGCCCCGCCCGCCAAAAAGGTGGGTTGGGCCGAGCATTTAGGAGCCCGCCAAACAGGCGGACCTATGTGGGCTGGCCCGCTAGTAGCCCGCCCTGCGGTGGGCTAGCCCGCGGGCCAAGTGGGTTGGCCCGGTCTAATAGATCGTTGTATCGAGTAGTTTGATCGTAGTCTCTTACCATAAAAATGGCTGCATGTGCAGCAGCGCCAACTATGAGAAATTCGTCGATCCACATGTGATGTGTGAACAACGAAAGTTGTGTACCATAGTCAATAGATAGGTATGGATAGGGCGGCATGGAATCCGCCATCTATTTTTTTATAAAATTTTTAATATTTTTATTTAGCACATATACGAGATATGTATTATAAATGATAAAAATTCTCATTTAATGCAAGTAATGACGTATAAAATATTAAATTTGGCCATTTATTTACATGAATGAAGGTGTTTTAAAGAAATATCTACTATTATAATGTTTCTTGTATTTTACTTATAATTTGATGCATATGAGAGTGAGTAGAAAATATTATATATATATATATATATATATATATATATATATATATATATATATATATATATATATTTAAGAAACTAAACAATAATTTAAAAAAAATTAAAAATTAAGCGGGCTGGCCCGCCTAGCCCGCAGCCCGCCGGTGGGTTGGGCTGGGTTGGAATTTTTCCAGCCCGCCAAAATGGTGGGTCGGCCCGTCCCGTCCCGCCAAATGGTGGGTTATGGTGGGTTACGGGCCGGCCCGCCCCGTCGGCCCGTCTTGACAGCTCTAGTGATACACATAAGACATAATATTCTTTGATAAGTTTTATCACATTGTTGTATACGTGATACTTCTTTGATAGTGTTCTACCACATTATTGTATATGTGATACACATAAGGTATATTCTTTGATAGCGTTTCATCACATTGTGGCATATGTGAAGTTTTGTAACCTTTAAAGCGCTTATCAATTTTATTATTAATTTACATCTAATATAATTATTTTTTGTCATGTAGATGTCGAATGTTGTAAAGTTTGAATTCAAAGTTCTTGATGTGAGCAGAGATAATTATTAATCATGACAATGGATGCAAAGTTACAATTGCAGTCCAACAAGTTTGATGGTACTATTAAGAAGATAAAGAAAGTTCTAAGCCAAGGTCAAGACTTTGATTTGATGTTTCTACGACATCATATCCATGATGATCTAAAGACAGGATATCTATGTGAGGATGATCCATTGAATTTGTGGACATCTCTAAATCATAGATTTGATCACCAAATGATGGTAATCCTTCTGACTGCTCAAACTGAATGGTCGAATTTAAGATACCATGACTGTAAAAATATTAAATAATATAATTGTGCTATGTTTAATATTGTTCCTCGCCTTAGATTGTGCGAAAAAAAAGTAACATAGACTCAAATAATTGAGAAAATCCTCTTCATTTTTCATGCAAGTAATGTGCTTTTGTAGCAATAATATCGTGAAAAAAAATTCATAAATTACTCTGAACTGGTGACTATCTCAGTGTAGCAAAGGCAAATAGTAATGTTCTCATAAAAAACCACAACTCTAGACCAACTGGGTCAATGGCAATTCCTGAGACAAATGCTAATTTTGGAATTAGCAGAGGTCGTGGTGGAGGTCGTGGAAGAGGAAATAAAAAAAATTGTGGAAGATACGGTCATGATTATCAACCTTACAAAAGTTGAAACAATGGTTCACGAAAGAATAAATGAACATGGTGGACAACACCCTATAACAAAGGGAATCAAGTTACAAATGAACAGTTTGAGAAGATGCTAATGCAATTTTTATTTTTATTTTTATTTTTATTGAATGAGCACTCGGTCAATATATGTTTATTTCAAGTATTTATAAACTATTTATATTTGAAGTCATGCTTTTGGTTTCCATCATGGAATGTCTAGGATATGAGAGTTTTTTTTTATTGAAAACTATATATTATTGAAAACTATATATATATATATATATATATATATATATGTATATATATATATATATATATATATATATATATATATATGATATGATATTATCATTTGAAATACTTAAGTTTTCTTATTATACTTATGCTAGCTAGAATATATAAGTTCATAATATTTTTATTTTGCTTCATGGAGTAGTATACATGCTTGTCGTAAATATGACAAAGATAGACATTGATTTAGTAATATCGAGCTACTCAACAAGAGATTGAGAGATTGAAAGAATCTAAGAAAAATGACTTAGATATGTGTTTGGTAGATAGTACTACAACACACATGAATTTGAAGAATCAATTTTTTTGCCAAAGTTAGTATTTGACATGCATAAAGTGCCAACAATAGCTTGGTCAACCATATAATTGAGGACTTTGGAAGAGCACACATCATGTTACCTGATGATACTCAAACCTATTTGCAGAATGTGTTATATTCAAGTAGTTCCGTAAAGAAATTTGTTAAGTTTCAAGGATATACACAAAATGGGTACCACATTAAAACTCGAAATGATAACAATAAAGAGTCATTATGTAACACATCTAATGTTGGGAGCAAAAGGGTCACATTAGAAGATTTATCTTATTTTTCGGTGGATTTTTATTTCACCACCATTGGCATAATTGAATCTAATATGAATGTGGCAAAATATAAAGCCAATGATCATGTCTTATATAACATTTGGCATGACCCTTTGGGTCATCCAGGGCAAACTATATATGTTCAATCGGATCATTGATAATCTCTGTGGATATTTATTAGAAAATTACGATATTGGCTTATCGAAGAATCAACTATATGTTCCTTGTTTACAAGGAAAGATTATAACTAAACCATCTTTCCTAAAAGTTAAGAATGAGTCTCCTACTTTCTTGTAAAGAACATAAGGAGACATTTGTGGTCATATTCACCCTGCTAGTGGTTCTTTTTAAGATATTGCATGGTACTCATAGATGCATCTATTACGTGGTCATATGTTTGTCTATTGTCTACTAGAAATTTTGTATTTTTTCGTCTTTTAGCCCAAATTATTAAACTTAGATCTCAGTTTTCTAATCACACGACTATATTACTTAGTCTTGATAATGCAGCATAATTTATTTCACAAACTTTTGATAATTATTGTACATCATTAGTGACTGAGATAGAGCATCATGTTCCCCAGCGCACACACAAAATGGATTAGCTGAGTCATTTATTAAACATCTTCAACTTATAGCTAGACATCTACTAGTACAATCTAGTTTGAAAATTGTGGCTTGAGACATAATATTTTACATGTTGCATCTTTAGTTAAATTTAGACCCATTATTGCCTACCATATTATTTTATATATACAACTTGTTAGTGGTAAACAACCAAATATTTCATATTTGAGAAAGTTTGGATATACAATATATGTCTCAGTTCCATCTTCCAAAAGAACCAAGATGGGTCCCCAATGATGTTTGAAAAATATACATTAGTTTGAGTTTTCTTTCATAATAAGATATTTAAAAATTAATGACTGGTGATGTCTTTACTACAAGATTTGATGATTGCCAATTTGATAATAGAGTCTTCCCGTCGTTATGGGGAAGTATAAGCAACAAATTGTTTATATAGAACAAACTATTGCTAATTAACGGCGTGAATTGACATGGTATACGTCTACTATATCGATCTCATTAAGTTCCAAGAACTCCACAATCTGATTATGAGATAAGAAGAATGATACATTTGCAAAAAAATTGTAAATCAATTACCTGATGTATTTAATGATGCCGTAAAGGTAACTATATCATATGTGCCATCCATAATTGTTCCAATTAGACAAAATTTAAACAAGGCGGCAAATGAATCCACTACTACACTCAAAAACGTGATAGGCCTATAGGTTCCAAGGATAGTGCTCCTAGAAAGAGGAGAGCTAATGAAACATCTTGTCCTGATAAAAGTCCAATAGTGGCTGAAGCTCCGAAAATAAATAATAAATATGTGCATATTTTCAAATTCACTAAAATGCCTCTGCATGCCTCTAAAGAGGCACAGGTACCTAAAAATGAAGAGATCTCGATATTCCATGCATGTTCAGGTGAATTATGGAATAGAAAAGCACTTGTCATCGATGACATATTTAGCTATGCAGTAGCTACTAGAATATCAAAGGACAATGATGATTATGAAAATGAACCACGTAGTACAAATAAATGTCGACAAATAAAAGATTGGCCAATTTGGAAAGATGATATTCAAGTAGAATTAAATCTTTAGAAAAATATGGTGTGTTTGGACCTATAGTGAAAACACTAATGGGCATAAACCATGTTGGTTTTAAATGGGTGTTTCGTAAGAAAACAAAGTGAGAGGAACAAAGATGAAAGATATAAATTCCGACTTGTAGCACAAGGTTTCTCTTAAAGACCTGAAATTGACTATGTTGAGACATACTCTCCAGTTATGAATGTCATTACCTTTAGATATCTAATTAGTCTCGCAGTTTCTAAAAGTCTTGATATAAGATTTATGGATATTATAACTACATATTTGTATGGAGACTTAGATATTGACATCTATATGAAAATTTCAGAAGGATTTACAATGCCAGATACTAAGTCAAAAGGAATGTGTTTAATTAATCTTAGACGAGCACTATATTGGTTGAAATAATCCACAAGAATGTGGTATAATCGTCTTATCATATATTTAACTAAAGAATGATACAAAATATTCAAATTTACCCATGTGTCTTCATTAAGAAATTCGGAAATGAATTCTCAATAGTAGCAGTATATATGGATGATATAAAACCTGATCAGGTCTCCTACAGAATTGGAGATCGTCTTATCATATATTTAACTAAAGAATGATACAAAATATTCAAATTTACCCATGTGTCTTCATTAAGAAATTCGGAAATGAATTCTCAATAGTAGCAGTATATATGGATGATATAAAACCTGATCAGGTCTCCTACAGAATTGGAAAAAATTATAAACTATTTGAAAAATGAGTTTAAAATGAAGACTTGGGAAAAGACAAAGCTTGGTCTCAGTTTACAAATAGAACGAAGTTTCAGTGGGATATTAGTGCATCATTTTTGATATATTGAAAGAATTTTGAACTGATTCATAATGGATAAAGTACATCCACTAAGTAGATCGATGGTTGTACGCAGGTTGGATTTGGATAAATGTCCATTACGACCAAAGAGAGAAGATGAAAAAGTTCTTGGTCCAGAAATGTCGTATTTAAGTGCTATTGGAGCACTACTATATCTAGCCAATGCACAAGACCAGATATTGTATTTTCTGTTAATTTATTATCTAAATATAGTTCTGCACCTCCACTTGTTAAACACATATTGAGATATTTTTGTGGAACAACTGGCATAAGATTATTTTATTTATATGATTCCACTAACAATTCTTGTCTAGTTGGTTGTACAGACTCAAACATATTTCTGACCTTCATAAGGGTTGCTCCAAACGGATTATGTGTTTATTAATAACCATGCAGCTATATCTTGACGATCAACAAAGCAAGGTTCAGTAGAAGCTTCCTCTAACCATGCAGAATTAATTGTATTACAAGAAGCAACAAGAGAAAGTATGTGCTTGCGATCAATCATTCATCATATAAGAGCAAATTGTCAACTACTCACAGTTACAAATGAGCCTACAATAATAGTCAAAGACAATATGGCTTGCAATACACGATTCTGAGAGGGATTCATCAAAGGAGATCGAATAAGCAACTTCCACCAAAATTATTTTATGCACATGAGCTCCAAAGGACGAAAGTGGTCAAACGAAGTCAAGCAAATCCATTATATCGATGGGGAGTATGACTCATGAAGAATATTTTTGAGTTTGCGCGTTGTACTCTTTTTTCTTGACTAAGATTTTTTCCACTGGATTTTTCTTAGTAAGGTTTTAACGAGGCAACAAATGCCCATACACCACCAACTAATTAATGGTGAATATCCAAGGGAGAGTGTTGTAAATATGGATTATTCACATTATTATTTGGTATACATAGCCTATGTCTTTGGTTATCCGTAACCTATGACATTTGGTTATCCATAGCTTATGTCTTTTAGCATTTCTCCTTTAATTATCATGATGATGTTAAACCTCCATTGTAAGCATATATAAAGGGCTCTTCTCAAGATGATTGAGACAAGTGAATGAAGAAACAATTTACTCCATTTTTCTATCTCCATTTCTTTGCTTTACAAAACTATTTATGTAATATAAATTTTTTGTATACAACCAATAAATTTCTTTGGTGAATGAATTTCTTTGGTGATAGTTACTTAGTTAGGATTGAGAATCTTACATTCTCTATACAAGTGCATGAATTAGAAAAATTTTGATTAAAATAATAATTATATTAATAGTCAATTAATTAAAAATTAGCTTTGGTAGGTTGGACGGTTCCTAAATTGATTCGGGATAGACTCGATAACATACGGACTAGGCCGATCTGAGCCAGTCAAAGTCATTGAACCGTTCGACCCTGCACGATATCCTCGATTTTATTAACAGGGTCAAAGGGGGCAGCGCTGTCACGTCCCAGAACCAGAACACTGGAGAGCGGGGGCAGACATAGCCAGCTACATATATTGAAGTGCAACCCGCCTCGCTATACGGTCACGGCTGTCTAGATACATGAGGGTTTAACTACAAGCCAACAGTCTCTTATGGTCATGAACAAGCCTAGTGTCTCAATCACAAGCAAGTAAGTGTTACAAGATGTATGATCGACAAATATACAATAGTAAGGAGTCCCAAACATTATATATTCAGCTGATCATGAAGCTAGTCGTTACAAAATGTCAGGACTAGCAAGAGTTTAGTCATACATGATCAATCCTAGGATCTGTTAATCATGTCACAGCCCATAGGCAGACAGTAAATAAAGGTACAACACGAGCTAACACGTGCTCGTTGGCTAAACGTCTCAAAAGAATAAAAAAATTTACAATAAAGTGGGAGGACAAAAGAAACCCACTCGTTACCAGGGTTACGCCTGGTGGTCACTATTTGGCTGGAAGGTAGGTAGATCCTCTAGAGTTGCTCCGATATCTGGCCACATAAAACCAGCTGGGTCAGACCCCAGAAGGAGCAAGTGCCACAAAGGAGGCTTCACTTAGGAACTAAAACCAGCATATCATAAAAGAATATTAAAGATAATAAATAAAGAACTGATAATAATAGGGATAACCACAATAAACTGAGTACGAGGAAACCATTCAAGTAGCCAGGTCACAACCCTTAAACCAAACAAGGACCGGGGTTGTAACCCTTCACCTGAATAGAAACCCGTCTCAAATACTATTGGTACAGTAAAGACAATAAACGAAGAGAGGTCTACTCCGGGAGCTAGTTACAACCTTTAAACCAAACAAGGACCGGGATTGTAACCCTTCGCCTGAACAGAACTGGACCCCTGATCTTTATTGTTAAGGCCAGCATAAGTAATAAATCATACTGTTGAAGTGAAGTAAAACATGACGAGCATGGCATGGGGTACACTAAGACAATAAACGAAGAGAGGACACAGAACTGCTCCGGGAGCCAGGTTACAACCCTTAAACCAAACAAGGACCGGGTTTGTAACCCTTTGTCTGAACAGAACTGGATTCCTGATCATTTATTGTTAAGACAGACACAATCAATCGTGTCATGTCACAGTCTTACACAGAATCAGGATAAGACTAAGCTGGAATAAACTCCATCCGATCAATCATGGCCAATCAAGAGTATGGTTTGATACTTTAACTAACTAGGGTTATCACAGGCCTAGTTACTAGCAAGATGCAATGAGATTATCCCAACAGCCACAAGCCCTGCAGACCATCCGGTTATCCGGATCGAATGTCCATTTATGAAGGTTGCACCACATGACTGCGTATTGGAAATGTGCCCTACTCGTCGGTAGGCTACAAGTCCATTGAATGCGCCCAGATAACGGGATTGCATGTAGCTGGAAATCTCTTCATGTCTACTGAATTATTCTAGTTTATTAGCCTTAGTCAAATACTGTAGGTATCCCTGACCGTGGTACTCAGGGATCTCCATCCTAGACATGATGCAAGACAGTACCGGTTTATTTGTACAAACACAATCGTCCACGGTGTCCAGGTCATTCACACTTATCATGTCAGGGTAGCTGTCATAACAGCATGTCACGATATAATCTTGTCAGTTTACTTGTTGAGAGTGCGCCACAGCGGGCCACTATCGTGTTTAGAAAATATGCCAAAATTTACATGTTATGAACATAAATATGGTACATGAATTTAATAATAATATTAATAACACATAACAATAATAATAATATATAATAATTAAAAGAGGACAAGGCTGAGCTATAGGGGCCATGCGGCCAAGGGAAATACTCATGCGGCTATGAGCATGCGCGCTTACGCAGCTAGGATTGCGCGCGCATGCGGCTGGAATTAGGCAAGCGCATGCGGTTGGGGAATAGCAAGCTCATGCGGCTGGAAGCAAGTCGGGGCTCATGCGGCAGCGGAAAACTCAGGCTTATGCGGCTCCAAAGGTGCGTGATCATGCGGCTGGGGTAATCGCTTGCTTATGCGGCTGCAGAGCTTGCGGCTCCTATGCGGCTGGAAGTATACAAGCTTATGCGACTGCGGTTTTGTCACGACCCGCACCCTAGAGTAAGGGCACGAGAAGTGGGTACGTCCAGCCTACGCCGCAGTGTCGGCGGTAGAACGCTGTCCTAGGTCAACATCTAACAATATAAAGGTACATGTACAGTATATACACTCCGAATGGAGGTGACATAGCAAATACAGTCTCAATCACATCTAAGGTAGAGCATGATAAAAGATAGATAAAATATAAAATCCATAAAGAGATACCGCAGATAGAAGTCTAAGTGTCTAAGATACACAAACCCAGAAAATATCTCAAATCTCAAATACAGTAATCCATAAAGTAAATACAACTCAAGACAACTAAAATAACTATCTATACAATCTCTACTATGTCTCCTCTAGGCTAGCAGGCAACCTCCAAGCTATCTGTAAAATTTATCAACAGGTCCAGTCAGGACAGGAACGAGTACAACTCATCAAGAAAACCCAAGTAAATGGCAGAGAACTATAAAGCAGTTATAGATAGTTGTATTGATGAATATGGCAGTTTATATTCAGGTGATGGTAAGAAAGACAGATAAGTGCAAGGAAAGTAAGTAACTAAACAAGAGGAGAATCATGGCAATAAAGACTGTAAAAATAGAACTAGCTGAACCAGGGTAATATGTTATAAGTCCAGACAGTAAATGTATACGAGTGCAACTCTAATGTAAGTCCAGTACAAAAATAATCTAATACAAGATGAATCCAGTACGGGACGATTCCAGTCATAGTGATCAATGATTTCAGGGTGAGTCCAGCCTATACTCTAGCAGTGTGTTTTAAAATACCGAGATCGACATGTAAACGGCTATAGGTAATCTGGCACATCACATACCTGGCCGGGTGTGAGATGGCTATCATTCCAGTTTGATTCCAGCATAGGGGTGATTCCAGAATTGGGGTATGTCTACATGTCTTACTCTAGTATTTCCCTTCCCAGCAAGTGAATCCAGAAATTCGACACAATGATTCAAGATGAGTCCAGCCAGAATATGATGACACCAGTAAATGATTCCAGACTGTTCCAGTAATAGAGGCCAGACAATAAATATGTGTAGTATACATGAATCCAGAATATCCATACGTGTTGTAACAGAAAATCGTATACAACTAACTAGAACTGAAATACAGTAATTGACAAGTAAATGAGAGAAACTATCAAAGAATGTACTCGCCTGTATCATGAGTATCTGAAGAATATCTACTGTCCGAGGAGTGGTGTCTGTCTCCTATAGAACAACACAAGTCACAATATGTCTAAAATGATAATAAGATGCAATTCAATGCATTCTATATGAATCTAGGTCAATCTAGACTAAGGTCAACGCTTGGTCAACTCTAGTCAACCCTAAAAGTCAAACTAGGTCAAACCTAAGTGTCACGACCCATACCCTGATTAGGGGCACGAGAAGTGGGTACGTCCAGCCTACGTCGCAGCATCGGCGGTAGAACGTTGTCTAGGTCATCTAGAATACTACAACTAAACAGATAAAGGTACCTGTACAGTATATACACTCTGAATGGAGGTGACATAGCAATACAGTCTCAATCACAAAGTAAAACTAAGGTAGATAGCATGGAAAGGAAATGTGATAGATGAAAGCAGAAAATAAGTTCGAGATCCACACAAGCCCAAAGCTATACACAACACCACAGAGTTACAGAATTTAATAAAATACTACTGTCTGAAAAGTACTAGCTGGCTCGCAGGCCAGGCAAACCTAACTAAACTACACTATTCAGGGTGAGCAAAGTCTAGTGGCTCTACTAACAAGCCACGGTACAAGTCTACTCTATCTAACCCGTCCCCATAATAGGTCGGGCAATCAGCCTCTGAATCATCTGTAAAATATCATAACGGTATCCTGTCAGGAAAATGAGCAAGTACAACCACCAACATCAGTTCCATATGAATTGACAAATTCTATAAGAGACAGTGTAATAAAATACAAGACAAAATCAACAAAAATATATATATCTCAAGATGTGAGTACTGAAAAGGATGATAATATGTATGTATATAGGGTGACTTGGGAACTATTCGGAAGCCGAGTTACAACCCCTAACCAAACAAGGACCGGGGCTGTAACCCTTCTCCCGAACAGAACTTAGTCTCCAACGATAATAAATATAAAAGGTGCCTTGAATTATTAGTGTGTTATGTGATCGGCTTAGGAAAATATACTCAGGCTTTCCATCCGACCGGCTATGAACCATAAATACAATAGAGCGGTCAGGCCGGTTACCATGGAAAGCTATGAACCATATAGGGTTAGGCTTTACCCGTCGAGAGGCGAGGGTATAGCTATGAACCGTATGTACCATAGAACCTTGTAGGAATTTGATCACACAACCACTAATAACTCCCCCATCCCCGAATAGTACAATGGATCTGGACATGACACGTTATGACACGGGATTCCATAAGAGGATAGCTACTCCCTCTCAGGAATCGGTGTATATACAAGTACAAGGAACAAGACAGGAAATGTACATATATACCAAGAAAATCCAGGAACAACATATCATGTCATGATCCAACGTATACTAGTCCGTGAATGTCACGACCCGCTACCCAATTTGTTGGGCCAGGCCGAGGCATGCCCAGCCTACGTTGAGATAAAACGTAGTAAGCTGTTCTAAAGACAACAGGATAAGACTAAATGTGCTAAACAGTTCTATAAGTGAAGAAGAATCATAAATGCTCCAAACACAAAAGTCGTCGTATATAGTAAAATATCCAAATACAAGTAAACTGAAATGTAAAACTAGATACATGTCCAGTTACAAAATGATATAGTCTAATACATGTCTACTCTCAAAAGTCTAAGTAAACAAAAGACAACTAGGCGAGGTTCTCCGCAGGAACATCCTCGTAAAGCAGAGCCGGGTCCTCGGCAGTATCTCCATAGTATGTGTCACAGAGTAACTCCTCCTCAGTAAGGATACCTACAACGTTATCCTGTCAGGACGGGAGCAAGTACTAAATCTAACAAACATATAATACTGATCATGTGAGGAAAAAGAAATGACATATCATGTTGGTTCAGTTTTAGGTATATTTTATCATGGCGATAGATATACATTTTAAAGTTTAAAACTGTAGTAGGTGAGTGATCAGTCAATAGGTAATCAGGATGTACAGCAGTACATATCAATTTTCTGATGTGCACATACGTACACATAACGGCATCGGTGTATATCCATACACAAACGCGGGACCAGACATACGACATAGATACATATAGAATGTAACGGTGCTCGGTAAATACATACGGAGAAGGGGGTCATGATCACGTACACTACTAGCAGTTTTCCCTTAACCCGTTATTTAAGCATGTGAGAGAGATTATGAGATACGGTATAAACATGGTAGAGACTGAAAGTAATACAACATGTAAAGTTCTAACTTGCTACCCCAAGGATCAGCATTTAACATGGTTTGGTGATTCACAGTTTTATGGTTTATAGCAGTATGTAAAGTTCGTAGAAAGTACTTGCCTCTAGCAAAGCAAAACAAAATAAGCTGCGATAACAATGCTATGGATGTCTGGTAGCTCGTCACTGTAGAAGTAAATACAACAACTTAGTTTTACACTAAGCTAAAACACTAGGACACTAATTGGTGAAATACGACTTGTGATTGGGCACCTAGCCAAAATGATGACTTGGCATAGGAGACCAATGTGGGGTGACACACTATGTTAACTAACTTTCTAGGGTCTTTACTCTAGTGAGGGATGGGGTTCAACACGACTAAAACTCCAAATAACACAAAAAGCTACAAGTCGTAATTAATCAATAAATAAATCAAAAGATCATTATGTTCTAACAATTTTTGAAGTAGACAAAAAGCCTAGTTTTTCTTAAAGTAAAGTACCAAGGTGATCCTTGTTAATCATAGAAATTTATTATAATTTTTCTGAAATTTATTAACCAGTACAAGTATTTTATAAAAGTTTTCCTAAGTATACCAAAAATGAGTTTTGGTTTCATATGCCAAACTAGTGGCAAACAATAATTTAATACTACAAAAATTATACTAATTAGCTAACTTAACATATATCTAAAAACTATTTTTCCATAATTTTGCAATACTTTAAGTATGTTTTAGAAAATCAAAAACAGCATTGCACCAATAATTAATTATCTGCATATTTTGTCCATGTATATAATTTGAACCAAGTTCAAATACAGGACCCAAGGCCATGAATCAAGTCCAATATGACTTGTACAGGTCTTGAATGTGTGAAAACACATTTGAGCCCAAATACCCATGCTAGGCTTGGACACCAAATGGTTTGCATAATTTAAATATACAGAAAATACTAAGTGGTAGAAATGCAAAATAATATTAATATTTTAATAAGGTAAAATTTTACATAGTAACTTAAAAGTATGAATATTATCTTATAAAGATAATTTATACTAATCTAAGTAAAATATATATAAGAT